>JAXQQM020061302.1:0-47781 GCA_034641835.2 Pinus albicaulis | reverse complement strand
AACATTGGAAAAGGATGTCAGAATTGCATTTATTAGCAAGATTGGCAGAGTCCAATTACAGAAACAACATCGTTTCAACCAACTTTGGGATTCTAGGATCTAACCCTCCTGAATCCGGAGAGGGATCTCTCCAATATGTACAAAGATGGATATTGTCTTTGAAAGCTTAAGGTAATGATATTAGGTTAGTTATGAAGGCCAAGGGTTTTGTTTTGTTTTGGATGGTTGAGCATGAAATGTTACTTGAGGGGAAAGTTCTAAGTGCAAAAGTTTCAAAAGTGATAAGTTGCAAGTGGATAGAACAACTAAGCTAAAAAGATAGATATAACACTGTTTTTTAGTCCATTGGGTTATGGAGTCATATCTGGGCTTTAATTGAGCAACAACATCAAGAGTGATCCAAGGGGCAAGTCATCTATACCACAATATTATTGAGATTAGAATGATGGGATGGAAACAATAAAGTGTTGGAGGGGTGGAAACTGATAATAATTTCTCAGAGGATTTATAGTCAGTCCAAACAAGAAAAGCCTCTTAAGTAACTGTTTAAAACCAACCAAGGACAGACAATCCATAGACTTCTTGGGCAAGTTCGTATTCAAGCAAATTTTAATTGGAAAACAATCCAGTAATCCACATAATTACTTTCAGAAAGTATGAAAACACATAAGAAAAACAAAGTGTAACTTAAGATCAGATAAGGTACTTTTAAACCTAGTCAGCTTTCAGTCAACACCAAGGGAAACTTTCAGAATCTGCCTTTGGAGAAAAGAATCTAGGAATCAGGGCAAACCATATCTTCTCTAGTATAAATTTAATAGCAAATAATGGAAATCACATTCAAGAACAATGTTTAAGCAAACAGAAGGACGAAGGAACGCCAACGTTCCTAACTGTTTAAACAATATTGAATCATTCTTAAATAAACAAGCTTGAGGAAAACATTAAGATAAAGATTTCTCAGCCAGAGAAGGTTGCTGATATACAACAGATCCTAACCCTGTTTGAACTGTTCTTTACAGCGGAAAATGAACAATATGGCATACATAGAAGGAAAACAATTAACAAAGAAAGAAGCACTTCACCAGTGATATAGACCAGGATCCCAAGAAAAAGCTTGTTATTGATTTCAAACCAGTTACAATCTTCAAGTCCAATGTTTCAGTTTAGCAATCATCTTCACTATTCAGCCTAACTACTCTATCACAAACAGAGCTTCAAGGGCCAGTGAACACCATGTACAAATAGAAGTCTCGAGCTCAACTGTATTTCAAAGTTCTGCAACCAACAACTTCTCATTTTCTACAGAAGTATTTATAGAAGAATGAGGAGGTGAGATCTGATAAAAGATCTGCTTAAAGTAATTAATACAGATTTAAGACTTTCTTGGCCCTTTGAGGGGCTCGATGAAGAAGTTTACAGGTGGTTCTCTGTATTAACTATTTTACAATGAATATTAAAGCTCGGTGGGAGCCTTATTTGACTTTGAGGATTTGTGCGCCGTGTGGAGTAAATTTGCAGATATTTTTGCATTGATTTCCTTGCAGAAGTAACTCCCTAGCTGTGCTGGAGGCGAATATCTGATTTTCTTCAATAACTTCGGCCTCTGCTTTGAAAGGTTTGAGGCAACATGTGGCTCTATGGTAGCTGAGAAATCAATTTGCCTCCTTTTTGTGGCGGTGGAGGGTTTGCTGTCACTAAAACACTTTAGGTATTCTGCAGACTGTGTTTTAGATTAGGGATTAGGCTTCTGATAACTATCTTAGCTGTAATCCCCATAAAAATTGTCTTCAATCCTCTGTGCTGACACCTTTCTGGTCTTCTACAGCTGATTCTCTTTGACTGTGCCGGATTCTTGGTGCTTCGCTGGTACACAGGGCTGCGCAGGGTTATATGGCATCAATGCCTCATGAAACACTGATCGAAAGAGGGAGGATCGTCACCCTCATCTTTCTAATTTCCTTCTGAATATAGCAGAAAACGTTAAACCCTGCAAAATACAAACGAAAGTTATGAAATCCTGCGTTTATAGGTTAAACTACATTGGAGGTTGTGCGGAGGAAGCAGGGTCATTGGATCATGGAGCGGGGGTGCAGATCGACGGCGGAGATGCAGCGGCGGGATGTAATGGAAAAAACCTTTGTAAACCACAAAAAATGACATTTTTCAGCTTTACAAAGGGGAAGGCGTATTTTATATGAATGGCGAGGGGATAATATGGTGGGCCCGGCGAGATCGATCGCAAATCGCAAAAGTTAAAAATGCGATGGCAGATTATGCGACGAAGAGAAAATGCGATATTGCGATATGCGATGGGCGCCCGATTGCGGGGCCGTTGGGCGCATGGAGGAACATATGACTGAGGCGTTATATAGGGAAGGGGTTTATCGTAGCGCAAAATTTCAATTTTGCGATGGTCTTTCAATCAACCTATCGTATTTTCTGCGATCGCGATTTTGCGATGGATCACAGCGCAGATTTTTGCGATGAACATTTTAAAATAAAACTGCAATTTGGATTTCTGCGATGTGCGGCTTTGCGATAAGCGCCAAAGGGTTTAGAACTCGGTTCCGGGGTGCGGGTATATGGATGAAAAAGGGTTAGGGGCTTAAGCTCGAGGGGCTTAACTCCTATACATAAAAACATGTATTTTCATGGTTTTTGAAGGGTTTTTTTGAAGGAAATGAAGGTTTCGGTAAGGTTAAAAAGTGGGTTCTTAACCTTATAAAGGGGATTTTAATGAAATGGAAAGGGAGAAAAATGAAATTGTGCATTTTTCATGGGAAATGGAGAATAGAAAATGGGGTTAGTGTGGAAGAAAAGGAATGGGAACAAGGGGTTATGCAGTAGTATTTAATCTTGGGATTCTTGAAGGATTTCAGAGGCTTTTTAGGATGTAAACAGCAATGTAGGATCTAGACAGAGGAAAAAGGCAGGAGGCCTTATAGAGACTTCAAGAGCCAACAATTTTTAGCAATGAAATTTGTTCCTTGAAGGCTCAAAATAAATTTAGCCACCTTTTTGTATAACAAAATATTATAGGTGGCTAACAGTGGCTCCACTTGGGGATGGTGCCTTCTTGAAGGCATCAAGAATTCAGACTTGTTTTTTTTCTGGGAGGCTGACCTGTGCTTGATCCATTGGGCTGCCCTTCTTTTGCTGGATGATCTTGCTTTGAAAAACAATTTAACAGCCATGAAAACAATGGTCCTTCATCAATACAAACTTTCTACCTACCCAATCCTACTGATCTAGCATTTTTTCTTCATCGGAGTGCACTTGGATTGGCAATCTCTATTCAGAACATTTTATTCTTTTTGAAAGCAGGAAATATAATCTATTTCTACTCCTTATTTCTCCCTGAACTCAGATTAAACAATTGAGCTCAGATATTTATCTACCTAATCTACTGTCTGTTGGGATTAAATTGTCCAACAAACTTTATTCTCTAATTTCTAAGACAAAAATTTAAAAACAGTCAAGTTAAGATTAAGCTATTTAACTTGTTGTGATCTATGGCATAAAAACAAGCTGCACATAGATTATTATTTGCAGAAAATTAAAAATCAAAATGGAAGATTTAAGATCTGAAAGTTTCTCATCATGGCCTTCGCTTTTCTTCACAGCTCTGTTTTTGCTCCTATTTGAGCTGTCTCTTCCTTGACATCTGATTCAGATTTTGGGCAAATTAGAACCCGTTTTTCTCTTTTATGACTTAGAAAATAAAAACAGTTTTGAGTCATCTCTCTCTGGAAACTTTGGTTCATATTTTGAGTTTGTTTGAACCTTCATTTCTATCCTAATCTATCTACTGATAAGCCAAGATTGAACAGTTTGGCAAATCGAATTCACTACACTATCAGCAGAAAAATTTAAAGCTAATTAGTCAAGATTAAACAGTTTGACTAACTAGAAGTGTGTTTTTGAGGAGTGGCATTAGAGCTTGCACACTTTCAGATTTATTTCTCTTTTTGGCATGGGGCTGTGCCTTTCTTTTTTTCCTTTTGCCCTCTTTTCATTTTCTTTGTTTTTGTATTTTTTGATTTTTTACAACTTGAATGCAATGGTGGATGAAATATTTATAATGGAAAAAGAAAAAGGAAGGCTTTAAAACATATCATGAATCAAGAGAAGTAATGCTTGAGCATCCTGCCATTGACAGGACCCCCAAGCAATTTTGTTCCATCCAGTTTTTGTAAGAAAAATTCATTGTTTCCAGCAACTGAATGAATAGAGTAAGGACCAAGCCATAGGTTGTCAAATTTTCCATGCTTGCCCTTTTCTTCCCTTCTTGAGTCCCACTTTAAAACTTTGTCCCCAATCTTGAAATTGCTAGCCTTAGTTATTCTATCAAATATCTTCTTGATACTGTCTTGCTTCTGCAATGCTTTGTTATACACTTCCTCTCTGGTTTGCTGAAGATGAATGGTTTGATTTATTCTTTTGATTATGTCATTTTCTTCAGTCTGCAACTCTTGAATTAACTTCATAACTGGTACACCAAGACTATTGGGAAAAATTTCATCTGTACCATACACAAGATGAAAGGGTGACATACCAATAGATTTCTTCAAAGTTAATCTGTCAGCCCAAAGTGCATGAATCAGCTTTGTGTGCCAAGACTTTTTGTTATCCTCCAACAGTTTCTTGATTATGTTCACTAAGCTTTTGTTGGAAGATTCTGCAAGTCCATTACCTTGGGGGTAATAGGTTGTGGAATTCCCCAACGCTATCTAATATTTGTGACAGAATTCAACCATTCTCTTAGATCCAAATGCTGCTACATTATCAGTGATGATCTTGGTAGGACAGCCAAATATGGAGAGAATGTTAGTCTCCATGAATTTTATGATAACTGAATCATTGGCCTGCCTACAAGGGATGGCTTATATCCACTTAGTGAAATAGTCTGTGGCAGTGAGAATCCATCTATGCTGGGTAGAAGATGGTGGATGGATTTCTCCTATGAAGTCAAGACCCCACTGTTGAAAAGGAGCTTCGACAGTGATTGGATGCAGAGGAAGGGGTAACAATTTTCTCTTGCCTTCGAACAGTTGGCATTTATGGAAAGTAGTGGTTACTTTGTGTACATCATGAAAAAGAGTAGGCCAATAGAAACCAGCCCTCAAGATCTTGTTGGTTGTTGACTTCCAGTACAAATGACCTCCACACTCTCCTTCATGGAACTCCTGTTTAATCTTCTCTGCATCAAACTCAGGCAAACATTTAAGCAATATACCACTTGCATTTTTCCAATAAAGACATTCAGCAATAATGCAATAGTTTATAGCCTTTAACTTTAGGAATCTTGCCTTTGTTTTTGATAAACCAGGAGGTGTATTTAGATTAAGCAAAAAATTAATAATATCAGTATACCAAGGATAATTCACAAAATGGTCTTTAATAATGGGAGCTAAGAATTCTTCTTGGTCATCCAAAGCATTAATCATATTAATATCAAGAACTTCACAATTTGATTCGGCCATTAATTTAGCTAGACTTGGCCTTTGATGAGCTTAGTGGGTTTTATCTCTAAATCATATTCAAGAATAACAACAATCCACTTACCTCTCTTACCATCTGGATCCTGGGTTAGAATGTCTTTTACAACCGAATTTGGGACAAAGGCAATGATGTGTGAGTGAAGGATGTATACCCTGAAGTCTTTTAAAGCTTTCACCAAAGCAAAAGCCTGTTTTTCCATAATGTTATACCTCAAAGGGGCATCCCTCAATGCCTTACTAAAGAATGCAATGGGCTGTTCTTGTCCTTGTGGATTTTTCTGTAAAAGGACAGCAGCTATAGTATGTTCTGATGCAAATGAGAAGATATAAAAATCTTTTGAAAAATCAGGACTTATGAGAACCGGTGTTTTGGTTAACGCTTGTTTCACCAGCTCAAAGGATGTCTTTGCTTCCACGGTCCATTTTACCCCTTGCTCCTTCTTTAACATGTTTGTGATATTCCTAAGGAGCTCAGCTAAGTTAGGGATGAACCTTCTCAAAAAATTAATCTTTCCAATGAAAGACTGTAACTCTTTTATGTTTCGAGGATGAGATATTTGCAATATGGCCTCAATCCTCTTTGGATCTATCTTTATACCCTCTTCTTAAATAATGTGCCCAAGAAGTTTACCTTCTTGGAGACCAAATAGAGTCTTCTTAGGGTTTAAAGATATTCCAAATTTTCTGCATTTCTCGAAAAATTTCCTCAAATGTTCTAAGTGCTCTTCATTTGTTTTTGAAAACACAATGACATCATCAAGATAGATAATGATGAAGAAGCCCAATTCTTCTGAGAATGCTATGTCCATGGCTCGTTGAAAGGTTGCTCCAGCGTTCATTAGACCAAAAGGCATCTTCACATACATGAAAGTGCCCCATGGTGTCATAAAATCTGTCTTTAATTGATCAGCAGGGTGAACTAAGATCTGATTATACCCTGAATAGCCATCAAGCAAAGAAATTATTTTAGACCCTACCACCCTTTGTAAAATATGGTTCATTTTTGGTAAAGGGTAGTTGTCTTTTAATGAAGCTTTGTTTAGGTCTCTAAAGTCTATACAAAGCCTGATTTCTCCAGTCTTCTTCCTAACAGACACCAGATTAGATACCAACTCAGAATATCTAATAGGGACAACAATACCAACATCATACATTTTCATGATTTCCATCTTAACCAATGGTAACTGGACAGGGTTTATTCTGCGCAGCTTCTGTTTGAATGGTTTTTGGTTATCTTTAAGAGGGATTTTGTGCTGTATTATTTCAGTGTCATAGGACTTAAGATCTTCATAACTCCATGCAAAAACATCAGAAAATTATTTAAACAGCTCTATGTATTTGAGTTTGATGCGAGCTGGCAAATTTTTGGACAGTTTAATCATTTTCGATTTTTCCTCACTGCCTATATTGCACTCCTCTACCTCAGTCTCTACAGGTTCCAGTTTTGGTTTATTGGCCACATCGTTAAAATCGAACAACTCCTCTAAAGGGGTCAGACCAGTAGGCAAACTTTCATCTTTAGAGTACAGAGTTTCTAACTCCTTTGTTTCAAACTCTGCATTCAGTTCTATTTCATTTTCAAGTTTGCCAGATAACAGATTTACGTTGGCAAGTTCTGGAGACGGCTCTTCTTTATCAAGGAGATTTTCTTCACTGTAGTCTGTATCATAGTCTGAATCCAAACTGTGCAGTTCGAATTCATTTCTGAATTGCATGAAGTCTTCTATTTGTTTGTCATTATCAAACACTTGCCAATATTTCTTGTTATCAGGCACAGCTTGTCTAAATTTGATTGGAGTTGTGTTGTCTCCAGTCTCATATGGCGTTAGACATGTCCGGGCCGCAAAAGCTAAATTGTGGGCCGCGATGTTTCTTTTCCTTGGGATGAAACTCAGGTTGGACTCCTCAAATGTTTTTAAAAGCTCCATGACATCATTCCGATAGGCTCTAAGTCTGGGATGATTTGCATTATACTCCCCATTGACTTGCCTAATGATTAACTCAGAATCCCCATACACGTTAATTCTTCTGGCTTCTAATTTCTTCAAGAGATGCAAGCCTAAGAGAAGGGATTCATATTCGGCTATATTATTTGAACACTGAAAGTTTAATTTGCATGAAATGCATTCTGTATGGTTGTTTTCAGTGTTAGTGATCCAAACACCTGCACCAGCATTATTTCTAGTGCATGACCCATCAGAATACATACTCCACAAAGGACTAGTCTTGGTTTCATCACGTTTACTGTCCTTTTCAACTATCGTGCCTTCTGATTCTTCATGATTAGCGGCACCTGATTGAATTTGTTTTGACTCTTCAGAATTTTTGTTAAGCAGAGTAACGCTTTTTTGAGTGTCAAGATTTAAAAGCGAAGGTCGTGCGACTTGTAGCTCAAGACCCATATCTGGTTTACTGTTGTTTAAAGGTTCAGCAAACTGTTTCGATGGTTCATTGACTTTTACCTCCTCTCCTCTGTCGGCCATTAATCCGGTTAGTGTGAATTTTTCACTGAGTGCTTCATCATTAAACATGATAAAAGAGTCAAGGCCCATATTGACAGAATAGATGGGAGAGTTTTGTGGCCTGTCTTGGCTTGTGATTGTGTATTGCATATGGGACTCCCTGTAAAGTCTTCTAGTTTGATTGAAAACAGGGATAGTCGCATAGGTCATGTCCATCTGCATAGTTCCCTGCAACTTAGCCCCCCAAGATCTTGATAAAAGCATTCCATATTTCGGGGGTACATCAGCCACAAAAATATCCATGAGTAAGCATTTGGCTGGAATCTGGGCTAAGTTAACACAGAGATCTTTGATTAGTCCTAAACATTTTACTCTACTGGAGTCAAAGGAGTATAGGTCCTTGTAAGGTCTGGTGATTTCTAAACCAAGGCTCTCCATCACAGCTTTAGGCATTAAATTATGAGAAGCCCCGGAATCATGCATAGCGTTGTGTAAAATTTTGTCATGAACGTTTAAACTTACGTAGAAAGGAGGAACAGGTCCCTCTTGATATCTACCTTCAATCTTTGGACCAAAAATAAGCTCCGGCTGGTCATCACTAAGATTGACTGTATCTCCATTTTCCTCTATATTCAAAGCCTTCAAAATTTGAGTTCTATATACGTGTTGGGTAGCTAACTCGGTTAAGGGAACAGAGATTTTAATCTTTGACATTTCCTGTTCTAGGCTGAAAGGTATTTGATTCTTCGGAGTGCTTGTCTCAGCCTTATTAGCTGTCACTTTATCAGCAATATCGGCTTGCTGATTTGTTTTATTTACACTTGGCACAATTGTTTTAACAGGAGTACTAACTGAGGTGTTAGTACTACTAATGTCTGCACTCAGTTTTTCATCGTTTTGAGTGCCTTTCTCTTTACCTTTATCAGAATTCACAGCCACTGTTTTGTCCATTTGTTTAACCAATTTAGGTTTGGTTGTAGTGCTGTTTTGTGAAGATTTGTCAGAGGTTTTGGTGTTGGGAGTCTGTTGACTGGTTTTGCTTCGGAGGTCATATTCTCTTTGAGACTCTATGATGACATTTTCCATGTCTTGATAAGAATTTTCATCATCATTTCTTTTGTCATCATAAGGCGTGTATAGACCCAGTTTTCCATCATAATGAATCTCGAAGTCATCATTATCTACCCCCAACATGTTGATATCTTCTCCCGCTGTTATCTCATCTGTTTCCTCAACCTCACTCACATAGTTTTGATGAAAGGGAGGAGTGATCTGTTGATCATCTTCCCTGGGTCTGTTTGGAGGTTGGTTCCTTCTAACATTCTGATTCTGGTTCTGGTTTCTATTTTGAGGAGCAGTTTGATTTTGGCTCACTTGTGCTCTCTTAATTATGCTCATCTCTTTCATCATTTCCTCCATCATTCTCTCCATTTTTGAGTTGGAAGTAGTAGGGGTGGATTCCTCTCTAAAATATACTCTCTTTTCAGCTTTCATCCTTGCTCTTTTCTCCATCAGATTGACTTCCACAGAAAGAGCACCTCTTTGCATATCTTCAAGAGTTGCAAAATCTCTTTCCCTCAGCGAATAGGTCATATCGAAATCAAATACTTCAGGGAATTTGTTTAAGGCTGAGCCCTGTGGAGGTTTTAGTTCTGGGGAAAGTGCATTATACACACTTTTAAATCTGGTACAATAAGCTTGTACACTTTCCCCTGGGTTCCTATGGAGATTGTTATAGTCAGCAAGAACTTGGAGAGGATTCTTCTTTACTTCCCATTTGTTTAAGAAAGTTTGATGGAAGGCTTGGAGATCATTAATGCTATGGGGAGCTAAACCTTTAAACCATTTCCTTGCTTCTCCCCCCAGACTTTGAGAAAATAGTCTAAGTTTGACAGAATCATCATCAATTTCATTTCTGTCAAAGTAGTCATTCATCTTGTCCACATGTTGTGATGCTGTTGTAGTATTGCTAGCATCATACAATGGGATTTTGGACTGATAGTCCTGTGGAAGATTGACTAATGGTACAGGAAGGACTAAGGGAGCATACCATGCTGCCATGATAGGTGGTGGGGGTGGATTTACAAGAGGTGGAGTGGGCTGAAGTGGGGTGGTTTGAACAGTGGATGTAGGGTGAGCAGATGTGGATGGGCCAGGAATAGACTGTTGAGCTGATCTTGGATGAGAGACACCTAGATTGTGAAGGAAATGTAAATCAGGAGGTGTTGTTTCCCTGCTACCAAGATGTTCACTTGTTTCCGGGGATGAAAGTGAAGACTCAGAGTCTATCCGGATTATATCATCAAATGACCTAGTTCTAAACGGGTTTACTAAGTCAGCTTGTGATTGTTGTAGAGCTGAAATATTTTCAGGGACTGAATTAGCTCTCAAGGGTGATCTGAAAACAGTTGATAATTTAATCCTAGGAGACTTCCAAAGGATGCTTTCTGGGTCATCAACTATCTCAGGTGGGTTAGGGTCAGGATGGGCTCTAGTGTGAATCTTTCTAGGAGCCACTATGCTGTGTTTTTAGACCCAAATAAACAAGAACAGTTCAACCAGATATGAAAATCTTTAAGAGGTTAACTAATCTGTTTACACAAATTTAATCCTACAGTCCTCTAACTGAGTTTTACTGATATTATAATGATAAGGGTTCTTCCCAGTGGAGTCTTAAGGTCTGTTAAGGATTGTGGAGTCGCCAAGTGGAAATTTTTAGCTCCTTTCAGAGGTAAAAGGTCTTATGGTCCACCACCATGTTTATTTAATTCCAATCTTAAATATCTTTAGGTTTTCGTGAGTTGTTTTTAGTAGTGTGGTTTTTAAGAATATCCTAACTCTGTTTCAAAACTTAGCTACGGTTATGAGACAAAGGCAGTGTACTCTTATGGCTAAGCTAGCTGATTTTTCAAGGTTAGATAAAGTCTTATGAGAATCCTAGGGTTGACCTAGATTGTCACTGATTCAAACAAGTTTCATCATGATTACCATTTCTTGGTAGTGCTTGAAAAGGCTACTTTTTACTCACAAAGTTTTGTGTGAAAATCAAGGGAAAATGAGATGAAAACTCAACTCAACATTCCCCAGTGGAGTCGCCAGAAATGTTAGGTCTCTGTAATAAGAAAGATTGGCAAAAGTCCGATCACAGAGTTAACATCATTTCAACCAACTTTGGGATTCTAGGATCTAGCCCTCCTGAATCCGGAGAGGGATCTCTCCAATATGTACAAAGATGGATTTGTCTTTGAAAGCTTAAGGTAATGATATTAGGCTAGTTATGAAGGCCAAGGGTTTTGTTTTGTTTTGGATGGTTGAGCATGATTACTGTTCGAGGTGAAAGTCCTGAATGCAAAGAGTTTCAAAGGTGAGAAGTTGCAAGAGGGAAGAACAGCTATGGCTAAAAGATAGATATAATGCTGGTTTTTAGTCCATTGGGCTATGGAGTCATAACAGGGCTTTAATTGAACAACAACATCAAGAGTGATCCAAGGGGAAAGTCATCTATACCACAAGATTATTGAGATTAGAGTGATGAGATGGAAACAATAAAGTGTTGGAGGGGTGGAAACTGATAATAATTTCTCAGAGGATTTATAGTCAGTCCAAACAAGAAAAGCCTCTTAAGTAACTGTTTAAAACCAACCAAGGACAGGGCTAACCATAAAATTCTTGGGCAAGTTCTATTAAAGCAGCTTAATTGACAAACAATCCAGTAATCCACATAATTACCTTCAGAAAGTATGAAAACATATAAGAGAAACAAAGTGTAACTTAAGATTAGATAAAGTACTTTTAAACCTAGTCTGCTTTCAGTCAACACCAAGGGAAACTTTCAAAATCTGCCTTTGGAGAAAAGAATCTAGGAATCAGGGCAAACCATATCTTCTCTAGTCTAAATTTAATAGCAAATAATGGAAATAACATTCGAGAACAATGTTTGAGCAAACAAAAGGACGAGGGAACGCCAACATTCCTAACTGTTTAAACTGTATTGAATCATTCTTAAATAAACAAATCTGAAGAAAACATTAAGATAAATATTTCTCAGCCAGAGAAGGTTACTGCTATACAGAAAATCCTAACCCTGTTTAAACTGTTCTTTACAGAGGAATATTAACAATATGGCATACATAGAAGGAAAACAATTTAACAAAGAAAGAAGCACTTCACCGGTGATATAGACCAGGATCCCAAGAAACAGCTTTTATATTGATGTCAAACCAGTTACAATCTTTAGGTCCAATGTTTCAGTTTAGCAATCACCTTCACTATTCAACCTAACTACTCTAGCACAAACAGAGCTTCAAGGGCCAGCGAACACTATGTACAAATAGAAGTCTCCAGATCAAGTGTATTTCAAAGTTCTGCAACCAACAATTTCTCATATTCTACAGAAGTATTTATAGAAGAATGAGGAGGTGAGATCTGATAAAAGATCTGCTAGAATAATTAATACAGATTCAAGACTTCTTGGCCCTTTGAGGGGCTCGATGAAGAAGTTTTACAGGTGATTCTCTATATTAACTATTTACAATGAATATTAAAGCTCTATGGGAGCCTTATTTGACTTGAGGCTTTCAGGCACCGTGTGAGAATCAGCAGAGATATTTTTGCATTGATTTCCTTGCGTGCTAACTCCCTAGCCGTGTTTGAGGCGAATATCCGATTTTCAATAACTTCGGCTCGCTTTGAAAGGCTTGAGGCAACAAAGTGGCTCATGGTAGCCGAGGAATCAATTTGCCTCCTTTTGTGGCAAAGGAGTTTTTGTCACTAAAACACTTTAGGTATTCTCAGACCGTGTTTTAGATTAGGATTAGGCTGATAACCGGCTCAGCCGTAATCCCCATAAAAACCGGTTTCAATCCTCTCGTGCGTACACCTTCGTGTCTTCTACACTCGATAATTTTGGATCAAAAGGATTCTTGCAAGCCACATTAATGTGGTCACAAGAAAATGGTTATATGGCATCAATGCCTCATGAAACACTGATGAAAACATGAATTTGCACCCTGTGGCCGATTTCCTTTGACAAATCAAAAGAGGGAGGATCGTCACCCTCATCTTTCTAATTTCCTTCTGAATATAACGAAAAACGTTAAACCCTGCAAAATACAAACGAAAGTTATGAAATCCTGCGTTTATAGGTTAAACTGCATTGGAGGTTGTGCGGAGGAAGCAGGGTCGTTGGATCATGGAGCGGGGGTGTAGATCGACGGCGGAGATGCAGCGGCGGGATGTAATGGGCAAAACCTTTGTAAACCACAAAAATGACATTTTTTCAGCTTTACAAAGGGGAAGGCGTATTTTATATGAATGGCGAGGGGATCATATGGTGGGCCCGGCGAGATCGATCACAAATCGCAAAAGTTAAAAATGCGATGGTGGATTATGCGACGGAGAGAAAATGCGATATTGCGATATGCGATGGGCGCCCGATTGCGGGGCCGTTGGGCGCATGGAGGAACATATGACCGAGGCGTTATATAGGGAAGGGGCTTATCGCAGCACAAAATTTCAATTTTATGATGGTCTTTCAATCAACCCATCGTATTTTCTGCGATCGCGATTTTGCGATGGATCACAGCGCAGATTTTTGCGATGAACACTTTAAAATAAAACTGCAATTTGGATTTTTGTGATTTGCGGCTTTGCGATAAGCGCCAAAGGGTTTAGAACTCGGTTCCAGGGTGTGGGTATATGGATGAAAAAGGGTTAGGGGCTTAAGCTCGAGGGGCTTAAGTCCTATACATAAAAACATGCATTTTAATGGTTTTTGAAGGAAATGAAGGTTTCGGTAAGGTTAAAAAGTGGGTTCTTAACCTTATAAAAGGGATTTTAATGAAATGGAAAGGGAGAAAAATGAAATTGTGGGTTTTTCATGGGAAATGGAGAATAGAAAAAGGGATTAGTGTGGAAGAAAAGGAAGGGGACCAAGGGGTTCTGCAACAGTATTTAACTTGGGATTTTTGAAGGATTTCAGAGGCTTTTAGGATGTAAACAACAATAAGGGATCTGGACAGAGGCGTGAGGCCTTAGAGAGACTTCAAGAGCCAACAATTTTTAGTGATAAAATTTGTTCCTTGGAGGCTCCAAAAAAATTTAGCCACCTTTTGGTATAACAAAATATCATAGGTGGCTACTGTATGCATTAGCAAATGTTCTTGCTATGTTGTCACCGTTGAGGGATGGATTTTCTTTAGAAATTATTTATAAACCATCCATCCCTGATAATATCAACAACTTATGCATTTTTAATGATGTCCAATAGATACTGTGCTTCATGGAAATCATTTATGTGTTCAAAGACGCAACGATCAATGAGGACGAGCATGAAAAGGCGTTGTAGGATGCAACTAGCTCAAGTAAAGGAAATATCATCCCAAAGGGTGTGGTATATTTAGAAAATTTGTATGACCTACAAAATCATTTTCGAGAACTTGTTAATGCTAAAACCCACAGTTCCATGTTGTCGCACGAATAGGTTAACTTAGGAACAAACAAAGATATGAAATATGTCAATCTTGGTACTTTTTGTACACCACAAGAGTTGCAAGAATTTGTATGTGTATTGAAGCAATACCAAGATGTGTTTGAATGTACATATAATGATTCAAAAAATTATGATACGTGAATCATCTAGCATGTGATACTAATAAAAGAAGGGGCCAATCCATTTCAACATAAAATAAGAAAAATACATCCGACACTTGAACCCCTCATTCAGAAAGAGTTAAAGAAGTTGTCAGATGCTCAAATCATATACAAAGTGAAGTACTCTACCTGGGTGTCAAATTTGGTCCCTATTAGAAAGCAATCTAGGGATATCCATCTATGCGTTGAATTCTAAAATCTCAATCGTGTCTCGGACAAACATAACTACCCTGTGCCATCCATGGAACAAATTTTACAAATAGTATCATGGTTTGAAAATTTTTCTCTGCTCGATGGATATTTAGGCTACAACTAGATTCTGGTCTTAGAACTTGACAAACTCAACACCACCTTCCAAACGAAGTGGGGTACTTTCCCTTCTAAGTGAATTCGATTTGGGTTGATCAAAGTTAGTGCAACCTTTCAGCGAGATATCGACATTGCATTCCACAGATTTATTGGGTAGTGCATAGTGGTCTATCTTGATGATGTGACTATGTTTTCCAAATAGAGGTCAGATTGCATATGCCAATTAAAGAAAAAATTTGAGCGATGTTGCAAGTATGGTATATCCCTCAATCCCAAGAAAATCATCTTTGAAATATCTGAGGGTAATATCTTGGGCCACATTATCGCTAAAAGTGGGATTAAGGTAGACCCAAACAGGGTCAGAACAATCACGCAGATTCCCTTCCCAGTGAAAAAGAAGGCCATGCATTCTGAATGATTATTCTGAGATTGTAAAACCAATAGAGGAGATGATGGATAAGGATGCTATTTACAAATGGGATAAAAGGGAAAAGGACATCTTTTCCCATATAAAAAAACATATCGCAAATGCACTCACGCTCTACAGCCCAGATTTCAACAATTTTTTCTCTACACCTTTTCTTTTGACACACTTTTATTTTCGTACTCACACAGAAAGATGACTTGAGCAATGAGCAGACAATTTCTTTCACAAGCACAAGTCTAAAAGGACCTGAGTTGAACTACCCCATCGTGGACAGACACACTTATGCAATTTATAAGGTGATTAAACACTATCAGGCTTATTTATTGAAGAATCATTACATTATCTTGATTATACACCCAACTGTTAGATCATTTCTTGTTCAACAAGAGATAGGTGAAAGGAGAGCTAAATGGATGACTAGTTTGCAATCATATGATCTATAAATCAAATGAGTTCACGCAATAAATGGCCATGGTCTTCTTCGAATAGAAGTAGAAGCATTGGATACAAAAGAAGAAGAATATCCTTCAAGATGGGAGAAAGAAATAAATATGTACACCATTGAGTGAGACTCCCCCACTACCATCACAAATACTCGGTACTTGGACATGCACCAATACCTTGAGCACAACACCATTCCCTCCCATTTTTCTGCACAACATAAGACACTGAGGCTTAAAGATTTATCTTACCATTTGGTGCATGGTGTGATTTTCATAAATCACCATAACATATTTTTTCTCAGATGTTTCGATGCACCTAATTCCTAAAAGGTATTGTATGATATCCATGATAAACCAGTCGAGGGACACTTTGCGGTAAACACAACTGCACACAAAATCATGCGGGCTAGTTTATACTAGCCCACAATGTTTAAATATGCTCATGCTTACGTCCACAAATTTCTGGTCTATCAAAAGTGTGTTGGCAGAGACAAGAGGTCAGTCGTCCCACTACAGCCTATCACAGTGGAGGAATCATTTCAGCAGTGGGTCCTAGATATTATTGGTGAAATACTTCCACAATCATCAAATTAGCACTGCTACAAATTACTTCACATGGTGGAGAGAAGTAGTTACACTCAAATATGTGAATGATCATAAGGTCATCAACTTCCTTCAGCATAACATAATTTCCATGTTTGGTGTTCCTACTTCATTTTTTTTTGGCAATGCAACTTATTTATCATCATTAAATCCTTATGAATTCACATTGGAAAATGGAATTGTATTGAAGCATTCTACTAACTAATACTCTTAGGGGAATGACCTTACTAAATCTATGACTAAGAACTTAATCTGAATAATTAAGAAGACCATATTCTCTGGGTAAAGGAATTATAACTTGTAATGTTCCTAAATTAGCTTCAGCTAATTTGGAACATTAATTTTTCCTTATTTATTTTGTATTTCATGATTAATAAATAAATTGTAAATGAGGATGTCTAATCCTCTTGCAAATCAAGAATAAATCAGTGCCTATGTGAAAAGTGACATATTTAGGCCATTGGAATAAAATCTTGCAGGTGTGAAAGGGCCAAGACCACCAAAGGAGATCCTATTTGACCAAGTCAACAACGCTATCTAGGTTCATTGAACCTCCTTGATGGACTGTGTTGTTCCAGAAGGGTTTTCCAAGTGTGAAAGAAATAAAAAAGATGAAGTGGTTTACGGTTTGCCAAGAGACTCAAATCTTATATAAGGGAGGAGAAGGCTCATGAGGAGGTTGTTGATCATATTTCATTTTTGAGCTTGCTAAGGAAACTCCATTTCTCTGCGCTGTTTAGCAAGAGAAAGAGAGGATCTCCTGTTTAGGAATCCTCCACCCTTCCTTGAGGAGATCTTGGAGGGAAGTGTGCTAGATTGAACCACTATCTGGTTGGAGGCCAAGCTATGGTTGCATTGACAGTGCTGGCTCACTGAGGGTTTTGCTGCTGCTGTAAGTGTAGTAAGTGGGATTCTAGATCTGCAAGGATCTAGTTGTTTTGGGAGTCTCCTCTCAGGGAGGGTGTCTTGTGATCACCCGGAAGAGGGTCTCTATTATATTTTGATTCCAGATCTGTATATTTTATCTGCTGTAATATTTTTTTCAAGCTACAATGCTGTCTCCTTAGGGAATTGCGTTATTTCCATGTACTGCTTCTACTGCTATTTGGATCTCTCATTGTACAAAATCTCAGGTGATTGAGGCTTGCCTCTCATCTTGAATATTTATAGAGTAGCTTGCTTATATCTATTGTTCAGATCTGATATGTATCATAATTAAATTAATCTTCAAAAATTCCTGAAGCTTTCTGTAGTTCTGTGTATAAAAATCTAGATCTACACTTTGTTATGCAGCATTTTGATGAAATCCCAAGGGGATCTTGTAAAGAAGGCTGTGTAGTTTCTAGATCTGGTATGGATCTGATGTTTCAGCCATAGATCTGCTGTAGATCTGATTTCTAACTTACAGCTACAGAAGCTCCTCATAGAAAACGTTGTTCATTCATTTCTGCAACTTTTACATGTGTTACAACTCTTATTTCTGAAGATTTCTTGCTCATTGCCTCATGTAATTTACTGCTCTTCTTAAGGAACTCATGGAATATCTGATTTACTGTTGTCATAGGGAAATATAAGTCTTATGTTTGATTTCCAATAGTATCCCCTACATTTGACATACTTGTGATTCTGAAGCGGGGGTTTCTCTTTTATTTCAGCTCTCTTCTTTGGCTGATTTTTAGCTAGTCATCATTGTGGGAGATCTGTTTAAGGCCCTTAAACTTATTTTTTTCTGCTGAAATTCAATATATAAGCCCCACATAGCCTAAGATAAGGGAAACCATCCCTGGTCTACATTATTTTTACACCATGTTTCTTATACAACGTTCCCACTGAGCCTATTGTTGATTTCCCTGAATTGGGATTTTCCCACTCCTGATCTATTTGGTTTTTGCTTCTCTTTTGGATCCATTCTTTAGATATGAAAATATAAGGATCCCAAGGGCTGAAAAATAAAATAGGAGTGTGCTATTCCCATATTTTTTTTGTTTCACTAACTTTCTATAGACAGAGTCTGAAACGAGCCAGGTAGCCTCTGGATCTCACCCTCTCCTTAGAGGTGACACATCTAGTAAAAGCCCCTTCAGTCTATCTCTGGTTTATAATTGCTGGTGTATTTCTATACTACTATGAATACATAGTGGAATATATTAATATATTCCCTACTGAGCTTATTCTTCCCCATTTGGAACATTACAGTGGTATCAGAGCATGATCTTTGGCACAGCCTGTGAGATCAAGCTATCCGTGAATCAAGAGCAAGGGAAAAATGAAGATGATGAGTTTAATCTCATATATTTTCAGATCTAAGAAGAGCCTCCCCAAGGAGGATGTGCAAGAAGAAAAGAGAAGAAGCAGTGAAGCTCCCAAGGAGTTTCAAAAAGAAGATTTTCCAATTAGATCTACAAGATCTGTCCATGAGGAACATTTTGAATCCTCGTATCATGGATATGTGCACTAAACCATATCACCAGAGCTTCAGCATTTTTCCAGTGATTCCTTCATGAAGGGGGAAAAATAAGGTGTAAGTTTGTTTGATGCCTTGCCAAGGGCAAGATATCCATGGAGTGAAGGGTCCTCTTCTCAAGAGGAAAGCATGAAGGTTTCTCCTTCAATAGTTGATCAAGATCTATTGTCTCTCATTAATGATGGGTCAATTTCAGTTATTGAAGAGGAGGAGAAGGCAAGAGATGATAACGCAGTCAAAACAAAGGCACCTCAAGCACTTCATGAGGAAGAGTTTGGAGCACTTGCTCCAAGAGGAGAGACTGTTGCACTCTTGCAAAGAGTCTCACAGGATCTCATGCATGAGGAGCATGTACTATCATTGATTAATGATGAGGTCTTGAAGATAGGAGAAGAGGAAGGGCATCACAAGGTGGAGAGCATGAACCCTTATCTACTTCAAATCTTGGAAGCACAAAGAAGGCAAGAGGACTTATGCATTGAAGGTAGGGAAAAATCTGTCTTCCTACATCCACATTCTACTCTATGCCTTCACACCTCTTTGCAAGGAGGTACTCTACTAGGAGCCCCTCTTGATAGGAGGAAATATAATGTGTTCTCTCAACTATGGGCTGCATATACATACTTGGCTAATGAGGGAGCCTTGGGAGAAGCTAGCATAGCGCAGAGAATCTCTCAAGCATTCAGGAGAGAGATGATCAGTTTCCTGAAAGGGACATTGCAAACTCCCACTCAGGTATTTGCGCTGAGAAAGGAGAAATCAGAGATCTATGATGGCATGAGCATGAGGGCACATGGAAACTCCATATATTTGGGGCATCCCATGATCTCTTCATTCACAAAGGAGATTTCTGAATATGGCAAGGGGATCCTAACCCTCTTGTATACATGGACCAAAATGAGGAGGTTTCGGAAAACAAGGACTTTCCGAGGGGAAGTTGATTTCCATATGCTCCAATATTGTCTTGTGCAAGAACAGCTACAAATGGGGCAGCAAAGAGAAGATTATGATGCTCCAACATGTGATTTTGATGTCAGGGATGTCAAATATGGGAGCCATGAGAATACATGCGCTTCATTTCAAACCTCTATATCACTGTCATTCTTGAAGTGCTTGGATCCTTGTTGGGATTCCCAACTCATGATGGAATAATCCAAGGACCTTTTCACATGGGGGGTTCTTGAAGGAGAAGTAAAGGATGAGAGGTTTAAGGTGGTAGATGGAGTTATCTATTTATATAATATTATTCTTTTGATTAGTAACTCCAAAGTCAAGGAGAGGCTGTTTGATGCCATCTATGAAATCCTGCTTTCCAAACCCACTTGTTTTGTCAAATCATATCATACTCTCTTGGGTGGTTTCATATGGGAAGGCTTCTGGGAAGATGTGTACTCTCATATGAAGTTGTGCATGGACTACTTGGTAGAGGAGGAGGAACATAGCTCTGGGGAAGAGCCACCATTCACACCTCCTTATTATTTGAGTGTGAGAGGGAGCTCATCCATGAGTTACCCCACTGATGTAAAACAAGTGTATAGAGAGGCTGGTACTTTTGAGCATTATAATGTATCTCCTATATGCTTATATTTCTCTAACACTCATTTGCAGGATATTGTGCCAAGATGGGGCACTAAGTATGATGAGTTTCATGGGCCACTCAAGGCCATGAACTATGTTAATGCAGGCCACTCCTTAGAGAACCTTGGAAAGCTATTATATTCCTCATGGTGTGATCCTTTTACACCCACCATGATGTACATTCTCCAAGTATTCCAAAGACATGAGGCAACAAACAAGTGTTGGGGGAGGCACTTGTCATATTTTACTCTATGGAAGTTAAGGATAAAACTATAGTAGTTGCACATGGGGGAACATATTCCTTCCCATCTATCGCACATGGCAGCTAGCATGATTCTAATCATGATCCCGCAAGTTGAAGATGTCCTTATCTTTGTTGGGAGCATAGTTGGAGGAGAGGCACACTTGTTGAATGTGCCCTTGGGAAAAGGAGTTCCCCATTCTTTTTTCATTGCATGCTTCCATGGGAGCATGAGATTTGGTATGGCCACTATGATAGATCACTTGTCTCTTTGTAAAGTGAGCCATATGTTGGTTGGTGACATGCCTCTCATATGTATTAGGGAGGAGATCTTCTATGGATTGCCAAGTTGGGAGGTGATCCACTTCATTTTGATGATAACATGGAGATGGGAGTCTTTCATGGATCATGAAAATTCCCATGATTTTCATCACTTCTATCTTGAGGAGGCCATGGATCATCAAGAAGGTCTCCACAATAACCTTCCATTTCTTCATGATGAGAGCCTTTGATTTTATTCATCAAGGGCAAACTTGCATAGTAAGAAAGGACCATTGGGAGGAAAAATATATTGCAGAAGATTCAGAGCAATGGAGGAGACTATTTGATGAGGAGGCCACAAGAGAAGAAGGGGAATTTTTGTAGCACCCTTGCAGTTTCTTGAGGACAAGAAAAATTTGGGAGGGGGAGACTGTAATGTTCCTAAATTAGCTTCAGCTAATTTGGAACATTAATTTTTGCTTATTTATTTTGTATTTCATGATTAATGAATAAATTGTAAAGGAGGATGTCTAATACTTTTGAAAATCAAGAATAAATCAGTGCCTATGTGAAAAGAGACATATTTAGGCCATTGGAATAAAATCTTGCAGGTGTGAAAGGGCCAAGACCACCAAAGGAGATCCTATTTGACCAAGTCAACAACGCTGTCTAGGTTCATTGAACCTCCTTGATGGACTGCGTTGTTCTAGAAGGGGTTTCCAAGTGTGAAAGGAACCAAAAATATGAAGTGGTTTAGGGTTTTCCAAGAGACTCAAAGCTTATATAAGGGAGGAGAAGGCTCATGAAGAGGCTATTGATCATATTTCATTTTATGAGCTTGCTAAGGCAGCCCCATTTCTCTGTGTTGTTTAGCAAGAGAAAGAGAGGATCTCCTGTTTAGGAATCCTCCATCCTTCCTTGAGTAGCTCTTGGAGGGAAGTGTGCTAGATTGAACCACTATCTGGTTGGAGGCCAAGCTATGCTTGCATAGACAACGCTGGCTCATTGAGGGTTTTGCTGCTGCTGTAAGTGTAGTAAGTGGGATTCTAGATCTGCAAGGATCTAGTTTTTTTTGGAGTCTCCTCTCAGGGAGGGTGTCTTGTGATCACCCGGAAGAGGGTCTCTATTGTATTTTGATTTCAAATTTTTATATTTCATCCACTGAAACATTCTGTTCAAGCTACTACAAAGTCTCCTTGGTTAACTGTGTTATTTACATGTGCTATGTAATGCTATTTAGATTCCTTCCTTTGTAATAGATCTCAAATGATTGAGTCTTGCCTCTCATATTGAAGATTCATATTGTAGCTTGCTAATATCTATTGTTTAGATCTGATATACATCATAATGAAATTCATCTTCAAAAATTCTTGAAGCTTTCTGCAGTTATGTGTATAAAAAGCTAGATCTACACTTTATTATGCAGTATTTTGATGAAATCCCAAGGGGATCTTGTAAAGAAGGCTGTGTAGTTTTCAGATCTAGTCTGGATCTGATGTTTCAGCCATAGATCTGTTTTATATCTAAGTTCTAACTCACATCTGCTGAAGCTCCTCATAGAAAATGCTATTCATTCATTTCTGCAACTTTTACATGTATTACAGCTATTATTTCTGAAGAATTCTTGCTCATTGCCTCATGTAATTTATTGCTCTTCTAAAGGAACTCATGGAAGATCTGATTTACTACTGTCATAGGGAAATATAATTCTTATGGTTTATTTCCAGTGAATTTCAGCTGAAACTGCGCAATTCCTGAAGCAGGGTTCCTCTTTTATTTCAGCTCTCTTCTTTGGCTGATTTTTAGCTAGTCATCATTGTGGGAGATCTGTTTAAGGCCCTTAAACTTGTTTGTTTCTGCTAAAATTCAATATATAAGTCCCACATAGCCTAATATAAGGGAACCCAGCCATGGTCTACGTTAGTTTTACACCATATTGCTTATACATCGTTCCCACTGAGCCTATTTTTTATTTTCTTGAATTGGGATTTTCCCACTCCTGATCTATTTGGTTTTTGCTTCTCTTTTGGATCCATTCTTTAGATATGAACATATAAGGATCCCAAGGGCTTCAAACTCCAATGGGAGTGTGCTATTCCCATACTTGCTGTGTTTCACCAACTTTCTATAGACAGAGTCTGAAACGGGCCAGGTAGCCTCTGGATCTCACCCTCTCCTTAGAGGTGACACATCCAGTAAAAGCCCCTTCAGTCTATCTCTGGTTTAAAATTGCTGGTGTATTTCCATACTACTGTGAATCCATAGTGGAATATCTTAAGATATTCCCTACTGAGCTTATTCTTCCCCATTTGGAACATTAAACACCTGCATGCAAATAAAATAATAATAAACCTCAAACTGTGTTCCTGCTCAAACCTGCCTGGGCGCACTTTAGAAAAGCTAAGCTTAAATATAAAGTTCTGGGAAGAATTTCCAAAGGAAGCCATTGGCGCAGTGGTTATGATCCGAAAATTGTGGAGGACAGGTCGGGGGATTAAATCCCTGATCCTGGTGGCTCTAGAGACACACAAGACAAAGAGGGTTGAGGGAAGCTCAAAAATCAAAGTATTTGGATTTCTCTCAAATCAAGTTCAGGTTGAAGATCTCGTCTTTCTGATTCCAATGACCCAGATGACACTCAATTCTGAGCTTGTATGAAGAATTTAGGAGCAGTCAAAGTTTTGGGTTGACTTTGTGACTCGAAAGGTTTAAAGAAGGCGCAATTTCGCCGAAATCCGGCCAACGGATTCCGGCCAACTTTGGTTGGATTCTAGAAGAAATTGTGGGACACTTAAAATGTCCGCTAACGCCCAAAATTAAATTTTTCAAAAACGACTATTTGTTTTTATTAAATAAAAAAATATTAAAACAAAGGGATGGGGGTCGTGAGCGAGACTCTGGGTATAGCGGCAGGAATATGGGTGGGCCGGCCAATCTGGGTCCGGTCCCCCAACTCACCAACCACACACCTCCTTTTACCACGCTGCTGAAAGGAAATTCCGGGGTGGGCCGCCCAATGTAGGCCCGACCCCCAACTGTTATATAATTTAATATGTACGTTGGATTAAATAAAAACAATGCACGGTTAATAAAAATAGTATTTCGGTTAACTACGGAGGGGGCGGGGTTTGACCACCCGACCCCCTCACTCCTAATGCAAATCCTAACCAATGTAGCTAATGGATTTCTTTGGGAATTTCGCCACACTTTATTATATAAACTCTGTTTTTCACAAGTGTGCCAAGGCCAGACCAGAGCAAGAGCGTGCATGCAGATCGAGGCATCAATTTTTTATTACAGGAAGAACCATGAGCAGGCCCAGAAACAGGGAGCGGAACCATGATCCTTGAAATTTTCTTGGGGAGGTAATTTTTCTCCATGTCGGAATATAGTTAAGTTTACAGTCATTTTTCATGGTTTTTCACAGGGAACGCAATGGCAAGGTCAGATTCGCCTTTTGAGTTGTAGATTTCTATTCCACCCATGGACCAACATCTTTGAGGAATCTAGAGGGAATCTAAAAGATTCCTTTTTGCCCCAAATTTTCACTTTCTCAAAATTCAATAATTTGACAGTCAATTTTGCACTATTTGACGTCATGAATCTGATGGAATATTCAGATTTTCCATCTAAGTTGTATATTTTTCAACCACTTTTTGAAGTGAAGATGTAGGTGTCAGCATTTAGTGAGTGAGCAGTCAATTTCACACCTTTTGACGCCACTATTGTGATCATGATTTCAGATCCAGCAGCAAAGTAGCTCATTCTTCAGTCATCTTCAATGTGAGGTATATGATGAGTTGATTTCATGTACTTCTTTTTATCTCTTTGTCTTTGAGATGCATCGTGTTGTACAGATCCCTATTGATGTTTGATGTGAGATCTTGTTTTGTTCGTGAGGTGAGATTTTCTTTCTATAATGGATTTGTATTATGTTTGAGATCTCTTTGATGCAATGTTGGCAAGATACCCATAGTCATTATGTGTGAGTTATTTTCATACTAATAGGAGTCCTTCTATGTATGAGAGTTCCGGTAGTGGAACATCTTGTAGAGAGGTCCAGCCACTCCTACGTGAGGGAATTTTCCTTGTACGATAGAGAAAACACTATCCATGTACATCTTCACTCCTTACAGCACTTAATGCAGTGGCCTACACGATATTGACACCGAGGCCCAAAGATGTAGTCCCTCTTGGACGAACTCCATTATCAATGTCTTATGTTTCTCATGCTTGTTATGTTCCTCTTCTTTACAACATGAAAATGTTCATTTATGTTCATTAATGCTTTAATTAAATGTAATCCTAACACATCAGCCCAAGTAAAAGGTCTTGGTTAAGGGTATAAAAAATTTACCCTGATCAAGTGGTATCAGAGTAGGTCTTCTTGCCAATTTGATTGCAGGAAGGAACTATTGAATGTTCATTGAGTTGAGCCATGGAGAATGTCAAGGACATGTAAGAGACCATGCTCAGGGTGTCCAAGAAAGCGAACATGTTGTACGAGGCTTATGAAAAACAAGCTGCAGAGAACGCCGAATTGAATACACTCCTACAGGAATAGAAGGAGGACAAACATCGATTGCAGCTTCAGTTGCAAGCCATGATAGAGGTGTGGGAAGAATTAAACCACAACAACAAAAGTCTTCCATTAGATCATGACGCATTGAAGGCACTCCTATATGAAGATAAGGAGGAGAAGCAACAATTGCAGCTTTAGCTACAAGCCACAACAAAGGCCTTGGAGGAAGTGAAGCACAATGAAGGCTTAGAGAAGCCTTCTTCACCTATGTCAAAATCAACAGCTGAGGTAAATAGTGTTGATTTCTCTTCAGTTTCATCTTCACCTGATATCATTTCTATTGGAAGTGTCATTAGGAGAATTTTGAGGTCTAAAATGGGCCTCCTAAGGAAATAATAAAATAATAGCTAAACCAATAAAATAATATTCATGAATTTTCAATTCACTTTTTGCACCACAATCTATGTAACCATAGTTAAATTCAATTCAAAAGTTGTACCAAAATAAAATTAATAAAAAAATTGTATTGATGCGACTATAAATAAGAATTAGCTTTTCAAGAAAAAGTCATTATCATTGAACAATTAATGCATTTGTCCTTTGTACTTAAATAACTTGAAATAAAATATAAATATAAATTTATAAATTCTTAATTATATTATATGCTATTAATTAAAATTTATATTATTTAAATTGTACAATAACATGTAATTAATATACTGTATAAAAATAATATAATATAATATAATATAATAATTTTATAGGGATATGCAATGTTTCTTTCAAGAAATATGAAATGACAATAATATATTTTTATTCAAAAAGTGTGAAATGACTTTTATTATGAGTACTTTACTTTGACTTTAAAAGTACTTAGAGCACTATCATGGTTAACCATGAGTTTTTATCCACCATTGAGCATGTGACAAGTAAGTACTTTTAACTCAAGCAATGCCACCTCAACCATTAATGATGATGTCATCTCCTAAACTGTGATTGGTTCTCATAAAGTGAATTTTGATTGTACATTTTCCTTATGAGGCCCATTTTTGACCTCAAAATTCCCCTAATGGGAGATACCCATTACAGGAACCGACATGAGACTCCTCACCAAGATGGGGTACAAATGAGGAGGACTTGGCTTCCGTGGCCAAGGCATAATGCAACCATTGGAGGTTGTGCAGAGACCTCACTATGTAGGTTTGGGGTACACAGAAGGAGGATGTTTGAAGGACATCAAAGGAAAACAGACATTGTTGAACTCTCCAGTGAAGAGGATTGATGGGACCACTTCACCATCATTCCATCGTAGTGAATGGCGTAGAGCTGAAGCAAGATCCCATCACTGTGATCGCACCAGAGACCACTAGAGAAAGTATGATAAGTCTCATTATTCTAGAGTTCATTTTGATTATAAGAATGTTGATAACCATGGTCGTAAATCATGGCATTGAAAAAAATGTTATTTTTTGGTTTACATAACCATGTTTTTCCTAAGTGTTGGAAAAGTATGGCAACAGAAAGGAGGATGAGGCATGGAAATACTTCTCCACAACATAAAAGAAACTGGTTAAGCTAGTTTGGAGGAAAAATACCTTTTGCACCCATTGTGACCGAAGTGGCCATCAAAGAGCCACGTGCTGGAGACTCCATGCAGAGTAGCGCCTTAAAGAAAAATATTTTGTGCATGAACCAATCTAAATAGGGGAATGGCCCATTCACTTTGCTTAAGAGGGGGTTTTCTAGATATGTTAGCTTGTCATGGTCGTATCTGTAAATCATATGTTGCATTTTTAACTGTAAAAGTGATGATGTGTTTTTCCATCACTTGTTTAAGAAACAATGATATTTTGGCCTTGTTTTATAAATTGTGTGATACATTTCTTTCTTGTAAAAGTGATGATGTGTTTTCCATCACTTTGAAATGTGACAATGGTGTCTTGTCTTGTAATGATAGCTGGGGCGTGATTTTCATTTGATGTAAACTTGACCACCGAGCACATGTTATAAAATCATGGCAAGTATGGGAATATTTGGGTCATAGTTGGTCAATTGAGCATGTAATTTGCAGGGGATTGTACTACATGTTTTCAGAAGGTGCATGTGTCATTTCATCACTTATGGCTCCGAATGACGCAGGTGAAGGAGAAGGAAGGGTGACTTTTCAGGACACTTGTGGTGCAGACATAGTACATCGCAGTTGCAAATTATTGTTAATTATTTTGGAGGAACAAAAGCTCCTCAGTGGGGAGGATTGATCCAGGTGGCTCCAAATACACACACATGACAAAGAGGGCTAAGGGAAGCTCAAAAATCAAAGCTTTTAGATTTCTCATGAACTAGGTTTAGGTTGAATATCTCATCTTTATGATTCCAACGACGTAGACAACACTCGATTCCGAGCTCGTATGAAGAAGCTAGGAGCAGTCAAATTTTTGGGTCGACTTAGTGACTCAGTAGGCTTAAAGAAGGCGCAATTTCGTCCAAAATCAGATTTTTTAAAAATGACTATTTGTATTTATTAAATAAAATAAAATATTAAAAAAAGGGGTGGGGGTCGTGACCCCCGCCACCCCCATCACACACCGCATAACACATAATAATTCCGACAGGTCGTGACCCCCACCAAACCCACGACAATGGTCAATGTAAATCGGGTGGGGCCAACAACTGTGACGACGTGGCCCCAACCCTCCACCTTATATCATGGTGAATATATATATATAACGGGTGAGCGGGGGTGTAACCCCACAGCCCAATCCACTCCTCTTTAAATATATCCAATGGGAGTATGGGTGGACCGGCCGATGCGGGTCCGGCCCCCCAACTCACCAACCCACGCCTCCTTTTACCATGTTGCCAACAGAAAATTCTAGGGTGGGCCGCCTAATGCGGGCCTGACCCCCCACTGTTATATACTTTAACATGTCCATTGGGTTAAAGAAAAACAATGCATGGTTAATAAAAATAGTATTCTGGTTAATTACAGAGAGGGTGGGGTTTGACCACCCGACCTCCTAACTCCTAATGTGGATCCTAACCAATGCAGCTAATGGATTTATTTGGGAAGTCCGCCACACTTCATTATATAAACTCAATTTTTCACAAGTGTGCCAAGGCCAGACCAGAGCAGGAGTGTGAACGTAGATCAAGGCATGAATTTTTTATTATAGGCAGAACCATGAGCAGGCCCTGAAACACGGAGTGGAACCATGATCCTTGAAATTTTCCCAGGGAGGTAATTTTTCTCCATGTCGGAATATAGTCAAGTTTACAGTCATTTTTCATGGTTTTCGTAGGGAATGTAATGGCAAGGTCAGATTCACCTTTGAGTTGCAGATTTCCAGTCCACCCATGGAGCAACATCTTTGAGGAATCTAGGGGGAATCTAAAAGATTCCTTTTTGCCCCAAATTTTCACTTTCTCAGAATTCTGTAATTTGACAGTCGATTTTGCACTATTGGATGTCATGAATATGATGGCATATTCAAATTTTCCATTTGAGCTATATATTTTTCGACCACTTTTTGAAGTGAAGTTGCAGGTGTCAGCATTTAGTGAGTGAGAAGTCAATTTCACACCTTTCAATGCCATGATTGTGATGGTGATTTTATATCCAGCAGCAAAGCATCTCATTCTTTAGTCATCTTCAGTGTGAGGTATATGATGAGTTGATTTCATGTACTTCTCTGTCTCTTTGTCTCTGAGATGCATTGTGTTGTACAAATCCCTGTTGATGTTTGATGTGGGATCTTGTTTTGTTCTTGATGTGAGATGCACTTTCTATCACACCAGAGAGCAACAGAGAAGGTATGATAAGTCTCGTGATTCCAGAGTGCATTTTTATTATAAGAATGTTGATAACCATCGTCGTAAATCATGGCATTGAAAAACATGTTATTTTTGTGGTTTGTATAACCATGTGTTTTCTAAGTGTTGGAAAAGGATGGAAGAAAAAGGAGGATGAGGCATGGAAAACCTTCTCCACAGTAGAAAAATATATTGGATAAGCAGGTTTGGAGGAAAAAGATCTTTTGCACCCATTGCGACCAAAGTGGCCATCAGAGAGCCACGTGCTGGAGACTCCATCCAGAGCAGTGCCTTAAATACAAAGCACCTGTGCATGAACCAGTCGAAAGAGATGATCTAAAAGTGAATTCCCCATAGGGGAATGGCCCATTCACTTTTCTAAAGAGGGGTTTTTATAGATATGTTAGCGTGTCATGGTGTTTCGAGAAATAACTCCCTAAAGGTTTTTGGATCAGCAACCTTCACAGATCAGGGGCATACCATTCAAGAAGGACTCACTTAACCTATATTTTATACTGAAAACTAGATTTAATCAATTGCGGAACTTACTTGAAATTTCTACGTTTGATTTAGATCCTGCAGGGTTCAAACCCCCAGCAACTCCTCATGCTTCGTAACCTGGAAATTAAGAAATAACAAACACGAAACACTAGTTGTACAACATATATTTTTCCTAGATGTCAGTATAATTCATGTATAATATCATATAAGCCATACTAAATGTTTGACTAATAATTTTTACACATATATAAAGAGATATAAACACGTGAATATTCAGGAACAAGATGGTACTTTTTATTATAAATGGCATGTACAAGAATAGAAAGTGGAGAGATCACCTGAATCCTTCCACGGCCTTTGAGTAGACCATCCTCTGGATCCGTCCATCCCTCACCTCACTAGGATTATTCCAAGATGTGTGCACACAAGATGTCATATAGGATGATGATCATCTTCAAGAAAACAAGGGTTTCCTAAATATACCTGGGAAGTGCAGGAGGCATGGGAATATCAGACTTGAAATATGGATCCAATAGAGTATAATTTCTATAATTTTCTCTCTCCTTTAGGCCATACACATGAGGGGCTTTTATACTCCCTCAAAGTAGTTTTAGCAGTTGGAAACAGTTGGGCCATGGGCTGGGGTGGTCGAATTACGGGAATAACCATCACCCTGCCATGAAAATAAGGAATTTATATATTTTTTAATGATTTAAATGGCATACGTGGAAAATTATGAATGGACTTGCGTATATACGCAAAAAATTCTAGGCATAATAGCATATGGGATTTTTAACACTGTTTTTTATGAATTTGTTCAAGTTTGGAGGGAAAGGGTGCCTAGGGCCAAAGAGACAATCATTATTCACATGAGGGTGAAAAATGATGCTATAACAGATGCCCCCTAATATATGAAGTCAGAATGGGTACATGATGGCCGAAATATATTATGTGCATAGAAATAACCTTGCGAAGACAAGAGAGGACGTCACCAGATTTCAGCCTGTCAAAAAAACCAATGAAAGAAGTCAGAGAGTCAACTCATGTCTGAGGCGGGCATACCCATGCTCAGTGAAATAAAAGAATGTCTATAGATCCAAAATGTATACAAGTATAAATGAACTAGAAAGTACATAGTGAATCATTTGAGCACTGCTCGGAAGTAGAAGTTGAAAATCAAGTGCAAGTATCACATATAGAATATTGGTCAATGGTGTTGTAGTAGATATCTGATCACACAAGTAACTGAATCTCTAGGTACCAAATCATAAGAGGTGGAATACATGGTACAATCACGCAACTCGGGAGCCAACATATAAGATGTTCTTGTACTAAAACTGCAACATATAAGGGAGGACGGTGTCACTGGCAGAAACTGAATGAACTGTCAAAAGTGAACCGAAGAATGTTGATGCAAACCCGAGGTCTTCACCGATCACTATGGCACAATTATACACAATGGGAATAAATGAGCTGAAGTCAACCATGTGAGAAATAATTTGATTACTGATTAATAATGTAAACCATTAAAAAGCGTGAGACAACCCACCGATAATGATAATGAGTGTCAAGGTGCCCCAGTACAATCTAACAAGTGAAAATAAATGAGTTGAAGTCGAACACATTTAGGAATCTATCGATCAAGAGGAAATAATGAATCCTCACTGTCGACAACGAAGAGTCTACCACTGATGACTGCAAACCCTAAGGTACTGACAAAAAGACTCTAGACCTTATTCCTAGAGCAATGAGTCAGAGTCGATGGGAAAAGATCTGCTAGAAGGAAGGAATTGAGGCATCCCACATCAGTCCAACGTGAGTGTAACTCGTAGGCCAAGATTTGGAAGGAATAAGACGAAGTAGAGTGAAGGAACCAACCCGAAGTACATTTTTGACATACATAAGATGAAGCTAGCGCATGGAAAAAACCCTCTGAACCAAACAGTAATGAAAGCTGACAAAGAGGTGAGATATCCACCGATAGGGTCAAATGGAAATCAAGGTACTTCGCGAATCCCAAGTGTGATAATGTATGCTGACATTGAACACAAGGAAAACCACTCAGTCAAAGACCCATAATGATGATCAAATGTTGAGCATAAGGTCACCTATCAATGATGTAAATAGGGCCAGGGTGCGGCTCTAGGTTTACTCTTAGAGCAAGATGTCGTAGTCGATAAGAGACAAACCTGCTGGAAAGAAGTCAACGGAGACCTTCTCAAACCAGCACAAGAAGAAGACCAAACATCTGATGTGATAGTACAAGATACTGACAAAACCAGGAAGGCCTGAACAATAAGTCAAGAGACACCACAGAATGGCCGACTCAGGGTTAAAATCCCTTGAACAAAAGCATGACTCATGATGACCATGGCAGTAAATAATGACACTGTATAAGTCTATTATGCAGGAGTCAAAAACAACTCTCCATATGATTGGAAGAGATAACCAACCGGGGGAGAACTAACTCGTGAAACAAGGTTATGGCATTGCCTAGGCCAACTAAAACCATCCCAAATGAGGAAAAGACATAGTGTTATGTGCTTTGTTCAAGGGCGAAAAAATGATGCTGTAACTGCCATCAAAATATGAAGTAATATCTCGTTCCCGCTCTTTTTTTAACATATTTAATTTTTTTGTCATTTACATATAGTAAGCCTAAAAAAGAATAAAATAATGCTATGGTAAAATGGATAGAATGAGTATCAGGAAACAGATGCACTATTTCCTGGGATAGGAACAATCCTATGCTCAATGCAAGGTGGCAGAAACTGATAAGCGATACTCAAAGGAGTGTTCCATCCATGGGTAACAAGGGTGTCAAGTTGCGATAGCTAATTTCTTTGCAATGGCTAACTTTGTACAGAGAGTCAAGGTCAAAAGATGGCTTAAACATCAAGTCCAAATGAAGCCAGCTAAAGGCCAAGATAAACAAGTAGTCAATATGCAATGCAGTAATACAACTGAAGAACACCAAGGAGCCTCTAGGGTAATAGCTAGAAAAATTATAATGAAGAAGAAGAATGAAGCTTCAAAATATAAGTCATGGTGGGACTAAAGAGAACTCCCAATCCTACATGAAGTGCAGCATGGGAAACAAGTGCTAGCGAGGAACTAACTAGGAAGCCCATGTAAAGGAAGGCTCTACCACCAAGTCATGAATAAATAATCGGCGAGTGAAATGGGTTGAGTACTCATGACATGATGGGATCGACCCTATGGCAAGTGATTAGAATGGAGGCTAGAATGCAGAATGCAACAGAAAGTGGATTACCTAACCTATATGCCAGTGAAGATCATATGCCTGCCATGATAGGTCAGCGGTCATGGATTCGAAAACTAGAAAAAAATCTCAAAGTCAACAAAATGTACCTGAAAGGATACCCATCCCAACACTTACAAGAAACTGGGTTATGCAGTTTAATATAGATGTGAAAAATAAGCATAATGAAATTTTGAAAACAAAAATTCAATTTCTGGGCATAAATACACATTTTACCTCATATTTGGTTCATTTTTACTTTGTTGAATTGGAGAAAAGAGCTCTGGAGAAAAAAATGTCTTTCCTCAAATCAGGAGCAAACAGTCGTCAAACTTCGTCGGATTAGTCAAGTAAGCCTTAAATTCATCTTTGCGATTAATTTCATCCATTAATAGATTAAAAAATTTTATTTTTCACCGTTGAAATGATTTTTTTTTATTTATCATTCTACGCATGCGCGGGTTCATGTGGACGAATCGGCGTATGATACGCGACTGTCCAAAAGGGAAGTCGCGTATGCGCAGACCGTGATTGCAAAAAATGAACCTAATGACATAATTTTTTGATTTTTTGTAGGATGACTATCTCTTGGATAGAACATGAGCACAGTGCCATTTACCAAGAGGTCGTGGGGGACCAAAATTCACTCAATATCCTCCGAAATTGTGGTTTACTCAAATTCTTCAAAATGCCAAATATGAAAAGTAATGTCTGATTACTTGAAATGCTGGTGAATCATTGGGAACTGGAGGAAGATTGTTTCATGATCGATCAAATACCTATACACATAGAGGTGGAAGAAATTTAATTTATTACTGGACTCTCCTGAAGAGGAGATCCAGTAGATTTACATGGCAAGCCTTTGGGAGGGCTTACAGTTGAGGATTATGTCCACGTCTATTGTGTAGAGGGGTCTCAAAAAGTAGGGACTCAAATTGCAATAAAATATTTATCATAGCTGCATATGAAAATTCTCCTCTTTACCATTTGCAGGGTGGTAGGATCTGCTTCCTTACACTAGGCATCGAGAACACAGATGAGTATAGCGGTGGAATGCTTAGTGCATCTCTTTGATTGGTGTACAGCTCTTCTAACAAACATGAAAAAACAACTAACCTCCATACGAAAAGCTAAAACAAATTATTTCAGGTATGGAACCATCTTGATGACATTCTTCTTTGAGAAGATTCCTGGGCTTCGACCCAAAGTAATCTCATCCATCAGCAGCCCTAGAGACCCAAGAATAGCTCGATGGGCTGATCTGATGAAGAGACTAGGGGGAAGTGAAGTTCCCCGAATGACATGGGATGATGAGTTCTTCCAATGGTGGGAAGAATATATTATTGCAGTGGATGACTATCCCTATGCTGGGATGGATTTTTTCAGTGATCCAAACTTAGTCCTTCCACCCGGCACAACATGGGGTGTTATTGTTAAGACTGCAATATTTGATTGATTTTTTTTTTTATTTTTCAATTTATGAAAAACAAACATGTTTTTGATTGGATTCCAAATGACTTACAAAATTTATATGATCATGACACAAATATGCGACCAGTTCGTCCAAAAGGATACCCATGGCACAAACGTCGCAGAGGCGAAGCGGATGCTAAAGACCCTAGTAGGACTCTATACGTCGTTCAGAGAAATTTGGAGAGTTTAACTCACCAAGTGCCTATGTCTGTAGTAGAAGACTTACCAGAGGCTATCCAGAGACGGGAAGTCGGGGTACCACAAGACTGGGTGTGGTTATTCCATCATGTGGCTACTGCAATCATGTTCTATAGGAACACAAATGTTGGACAGGGACCATAGATTTAATTGGATGACTGTATTATATTTTTGAGACTGAACATGATTAGCCATAAGCCCTAATTTTGTAGGACATATGGGTCCAAGTTTTTGTATATTTTTTTGTACATTATGATGATATATACATATATACAATGGTTTATGATGTGATGAAACAAATGTGTGAAAATTTATGATTATTTTTATGATTTTATTTAAAGTGTTGAATGAAAAATGTGCCATTCAATTGCTTGATTAGCTAATGAATCTACCATGTGATTGTTAGCTCGAGGAATATGAATAAATGTTATAAATTGAAATGATCTTTGTAATAAACGTACCCTAAAAAATAATCAAAACAAGAAATTATTCCTGACCCGATATACATTGGTCAATTTTGACACCACCAACTGGGAGTCCAAGAATACTACCAACGAATCAACACCCGAAGATATTGCTTCTGAGAGTAGATAAATGACTGTAGTGTATTTTTCTACATTATTTGAAGCAGGACCAATGCAGACCCCTCTTGAAACTAACAGCTGACCAGATGGATAATGAAGTACCCAAGCTGCGGAAGCTAAGTTCCGGGTGTGTCTACTAGAACCTTCGGCAAAACCATAATGACTCATGAACATCAACACAACCTTTGCCAAAGCGGATCAAAAACATCACCATCCCATCAAAAAATCGAAAATCAAACGGATATGTACAAGACAAAAAAAACTACTATATACAAAGCAAGATGCGGGGCAAAGCCTGAGCATAATACTTCTTCGAGATAGAGCCCATTTCGGGGCTCAGGGCAACTCATTTCCTTCAAAGTCAACCAAGGTATACGCTCCTTTCTTAAGGACCTTTTTGACGATATAGGGGCCATACCACATCGATTTAAACTTTCCTGCCCCCCAAGGCATCCTTTTCTTGGGCATAGACCAAAACGAGGTCACCTTCGGAAAAAGACCCTAGGCTTAACCGCCTTATCGTCTTGGACTTTGACTCGGTTTTTATGCGCTTCGTTCAATGTGGCGGCATCTCGACGTTTGCTCATGAAGATGTTCCGGATGAAGAAGCCGCTCGCCGGGACTAGAAGTGTCGGGAAGAAGCTCAACGACGAGTTTAAGGGAAGGAATCTCGCATTGAATGGGAAATACGGATTCCACCCCGTGGACTAGCGAAACGGAGTAAAGCCGGTTGCGGTTTTAGCGACGTCTGTACGCCCGAGTCCGAGGATATAGCATAATGTGCCGATTGGATCTATGTTTATCAATCGTCGGGTTGAAGAATTGTCTTCAAGGACTTATTCACGACTTCCACACGGCCATTGGCACGAGGATAATATGGAGATGAATGCTCTGCCGGAAACCCAATTTAAGAGCCAACTCGGCCATCATACTGTTTGCAGAAAGTGACTGCCATGGTCGGTGACAATCTCTCTAGGTATACGAAACGAGCAATGACTTGGTTGAAGAAGAAAAGAGCTGCAGTCTCACCATCGTTCCCAAAAGTAGGCATAGCTTCGACCCACTTCGTAAAGTAGTCTACTTGCTACGATAATGTACTTGTGACCTTTTGCCGAAGGCGGGTTACAAGTAGTATAATCCATACCCCACTTTGTAAAGGGTCCGACGATAGCGATTTGGAAAAAAGCGGAGCTCGGATGAGCGCGCATTTTTCGAGTATGCACTTGACAAGGATGACACTTCTTGGCCAGATTCAATACGGTCTTTGAAAATCGAGGGCCCGGGAAGTAGCCGAGCACGCAAAATCTTTTGGGCTGTAGCAAGCCACGATAAATGACCCCCACAAGCTCCACGCGTGAGAATCATTGAGCACGGCCTCGGCTTCTTCGAAAAGTTAAGGCTGCGTCTTAGGATTGAATCAACCCCTCGACGGTACAAAGCATCACCAATAATCGGATAACTTTTAGCTAAGTGACGCGGCTTGCGACGCTCATCTTTCCCGAAAAAGAAGAGGGAAACTTCGCGGTCTGGAGATATACAATGATGTCCCCATACCAAGGATCTTGTGGAGAGATCGAAACAAGTGTTCATCGGAAAGGACTCATCATAGATCATCGCCTCTCCACAAGGCAACTCGGAGATCAATTCCGCAAAAACTAAAGACTTCTTGGATTTGGCGGACATGAACTCTAGATCAAATTCTCGTAATATCACAATCCATCTATTATATTTGCCCCCCAATCACTCGCCCGCTGAGGACAACCGAAATGGATTGGCGATACTGCCAAGACATAAGTTTTGCGAAGAATAATATAATGCCGGAGTCGTCGCACGACATGAATCTCTGCTAAGGCTAACTTTTTCTATCGGGGTGTATCGCGATTCGAGTCCTACTAGTCCTCGACTAAGGTAGTAAATAACATGCTCAACAAGAGCATCATCCTCCCGAACCGAGAACCATACCGATGGTAGATTCGCTCGTAGCCGGATACAAAAGAAAATCTCCGCTATAATCGGGTGGACTCGGTAAAGGAGCAGAGGTCAATGCCTTTTTCAAGGCATCGAATGAGCGTTGAGCATAGTCGTCCCAAAGAAAAGGGACTCCTTTCTTCAACGATCTCATATATCCCTTTGTAATCTCGAAAGCATAGTTAACGATAAACCTCCGAAGAAAAGTTAGACTTCCCTTGGAGACTTTGAAGTTGACGGATTGAAGACGGGGGAGGCAACCGAAGTATTGCCTCAACCTTGAAGGGATCTACCCTTATCCCTTCACTAGACACGATAAATCCCAACAGTCCGACCGGATGTTACCGCGAAAACGCACTTGTTTCGGATTCAAACGAATTTTATAAAAACGACATCTCTCAAATATTTGCCGGAGGTGTCCGGATGATCCATCCTCTTTCGAGAATGAGCGACTAGATCATCTAAGTATGCCTCGATTATTTTCTTGATGTCGTGGAAGGCGTAAGACATGGCCCGCTGAAAAGGTAGCTCCAGCATTTTTTCAGACCAAAAGGCATTTTCTTATATGCAAACGTACCCCGGGGACAAATAAATGCGGTCTTATGTTGATCTTACGGATCGGATAGTAATTTGATTGTAACCGGAGAAACCGTCCATGAAGGAAAAAATCTCGTTATCGAGCACACTCATCAATAATCTGATCAATGAAGGGTGTGGGGTAATTATCTTTAGGACACGCCTTATTCGAGTCTCCGAAATCGATGCACACTCGAATTGTTCCTTGCTTTTTATCAACGGGAACGGGGTTTGAAACCCATTCGGTCGGAGGAACTGGGAAAATGAATCCCGCCTTAAGCAGCTTTTCAACTTTCAGCTTTGATAGCTGCTCGCCTTCCTAGGATTAACCGGACGAAGTTTTTGCCCGACCGGCTTAGCGTTTTCATACGTCTTGATCTCATGCTGGACGATAGATGGGTCTATGCCAGGGCATTTCCTCATAAGACCAAGCAAAAACATCCCTATACTCTTTGAAGAGCTCGGTATAGATTTGAACTTCTTCACGGGAACATTCAGCTCCAATGAAAACGTTCTCGATAATGTTGGGATTCATGGAGATGTTCACCGGGATAGTCGGAGAGATCACGACCATGTTCCCTTCGACGATAAACCCTGTGTCGGTGCTAAAGGGGCTCAAGACCGGGTGAACGGGGTCCGGGAGACCGAGGACTTGGAAAACTAGCTTTTCGACTTCGCTCAAGTCGGGTAGGAAGTAAGACCGATGATGCAAGTCATCCCACGGTCTCTCTATACCTGTCATTGCTTCCCAGGGATGGCCTCTTCGGATGGAAGAGTGGTATCTAGACAATCTGGGCGAAGAAGAAGTAAGCGTCCAAGCCGGAGCCACATCACCATCCAACTCTTACGGCGAAAGAGGAGCCGGATCGGATCTGCAGTGTCAACAACGGATCGATATGCAATCTCGATCTGCGAGAAATCGGAAATGCCATTCCACCCACTTGCCCTTCCTCCAAAGTGGCGGTTGGGGAAGGTAAGGTCCAAGGGTCCGAAAAATAATGAGTTCGAAAGAACTCTCTTCGAAGGGGAGCCTTGGAGGATGAAATAGCATTGATAGACACCTTAGGAGGAGGAAGATCAAAAGATCCCATCGTGGGAAGAATACATTCCAACTCCCAGATTCTCGATAGGTGCCTTAGTATTGTCCAACTTAGGGACGGATGAGTCGGGAGGCGCATCCAGGTCTACGGGAGGACGATCCCGATTGATCCACCGTAACTATCCTCCCTTCGTGGGGGAAACATACTATCCGAAATAGTGAAGATGCAATAGCATCCATATCATATATCCAGTTCCTCCCCAACGGAAGGTTGTAGTCCAAGGTCGCATCTACTACCTCAACCTCTATGTTAACGGTTTTGCCCCCAACACGGATGGGCAAAGCCGGGACAATACCATGGGGCCTATGAGAATGGCCATCGAATGCGGTAAGAATGGTGCTAGATGGAACAGCTTTGGGAGATCCTAGTGTCTTCCAACATGCGAGAGACATCACGCAAGTAGAAGCACCCTCATCAACGACCAGGTGCGAAAGATATTAGTCTTCCGGTACGATGATTTAATATGGAAGGCCATATGATGAGGAAGTCTCTTCTTAAAATTCTTCATATCAAAAGGTAATCGAGAGAGAATTTTTTCGGATCTATAGCTCCAATGGCGATGAGCTAAGCATCGCGCTCGAGCCGGACAAGACTGGAGTACCTCTAAAGGCGACATAGCACAAGGACTCGCGCCGCGATCTTCTACAATCGAGTAGTTCGGGCAGCCCTCGTATTCGGATTAATCGTTGACCGCTTAGAAGATGCCTTCGGTATCCGAGGCATAGACTCGGCAGTTGGCTTCGTGATATGAAGCGGCTCGGTAGCCTCAGGGAACTTCCTTGGCTTTCGAAGATTCCTCTCCGCCATAATCCCGGGATCTCGTAGCGACATCCACGTGAGCACTCATCATAAAGATATTCGATGGAATTTCCCCTTCCCCGAGGACCTCCGGAGGAAGCCCCGGGATTTTGATTCGCGCCGACCAATTAATTCGTTGCCCTTGGGGGAAAAGGGTTTGTTAGCACGGCCGGGAACTAGAAGAACCTTCTTTCGAGATAACGAGCGCTGAGCATCTCGAATTTTCGGGCAAAGATGCGTGAGATGGTCTCCGGCACAAAGCTTGCATGGAAACTTAACTTTCTTTTTTCTCCCTTTTGCCCTTCACCAACACGCTCGTTGGTCTTATTTGCATTGCCCTTCCCATTCTTGCCCTTCTTCTTGTTATTACGTCCCTTCTTCTTCCCATCGATTGTTGATTTCCTTTGGGTTCGGAAGATTGGACAACATTAATGGACAAAGGCGGGAAGGTGAAGAATCAGACGAGCACAGCCGACCGTAAGAGCGGATTGTAAAGACAAGCTCGTCGCAATTGAGAAAAGCGAAAGTTGGTCTGCACTACTATCGACCGATCCGACAAGTCCCGTCACCATGCGGACCGGGTTTAGGGTTTCGATAGATCCAACTTGGAGCGAGGAGCATTAGGCAAATACTTGTAAAGCATGCCGGATCGAGAATAGATCAGCTCTAGCTGCCGGGCCCTAAAGATGGCCCTTTGCTCCTCGGAATATACCCACGACATGGATACATCCTTTGAAATATCCGATGAAGCGATTTCAAAAACCACTCGAGAAGGAACTCACCCTGGAATATGGGCTTTAATTAGCCTCTTCCTTCTCCTCCATTCCCGAATATGATCGGAAATGTGAGTTGCCTCATCCTGCTTAAAATTAGCCAGGAGTTCGGTCCCGAGCCTCATATACGACGAGGCAATTTGGAAATGGTTAAGAAAAAGTGACTGAGTTCTCCAAATGTGGCAAACCGCTCCGATGAGCTCTATATACCACTTTTCGCGGCGTTTCCGAGTTAAGGTGCGCTGAAATAATCTCAATCTAATCGAATCGTCGATCGGAGAGTTGGATGAACACCATAAGTGGAATGTGGTGACATGGTCCGCCGGATCTTCACCATTCTTACCTTCAAACTTAGGAATGTCGAAGGAAGTTTGGTTGGGAACCGGAGGCCAACCCGGACTATACCCGAATCGGGTCATTAGTTAACCTCGCAAGTCCGGCAAGTTTAACGTTGCCGAGAAATGGTAATCGCGGTGGAGCTCGAGAATTCCATCCTTGATGGGATGGATTTCCCACATTCGAAAAGAATAGCCTCGGATTTGATGAGGCACCGAGTGCCGCGAAAGGACCCGTAGAAAACGGAGAAGAACCTCCTCCCCACGCCAGAGCTACCAAGACCCGGACTAGTTCCCCCACTCGAAGTATTGATCGAAGATGTAAGCCCCCTGGTAGGGGTTCCATGCATTAGATAGAGGAGAAAAAGGCTGATAAGCACTCGATGCAGGGGAAAGAAGCATTCCCCTGGATGACTCGCGATGAACCGATTCCCTGCCCCGACGTTGCAAACATAGGGATTCCATCCCTGTAAAAGAAGCCGAACTTGGCCCCCGAGCCCAAGGATTGAAACTTTGGGTCCTGGGACGTAAAAGGAAACGACCCTAAAGAAGGATTGGGACTAGGGAATATGCCCGAGTCCCAAAGGGGAAACACGAAAAGAAAGGCTGATCCACTAGCCATGTTGGACATGGGCGTAGATCCGACTGCACGAAAGCGGTAAAGGAAAAAAGAGGGATTTCCAGCCAATGGACATCCACGAAACAAAGGGACCGGATTGAGAAGCATATGCTTGGGTGAACCCGGAGCCAAACATAGCAGTGCTAGAAGCACTCGAAGATAGAGCAAGAGTGCCCCCCCGCCTCGACGAACGGGTGCGAATGCCCGCGACACTCACGGTAGAAGCCGCGTTCCCGGTCGTGGCCATCGAAAGATAAGAAAGATAAGGAAGATCCGGCGGTCTCTCGGACTCCGGTCCGATGTACTCTATAACAAACGGATGATCAAGAGGAAGAGGAGATGGACCTGTAGCCGCGAGGGCTCGGGGTATATCTTCTATCCGAAAATCTTCCTCACGAGGAAACAATACCCTCGAGGTGAGCGAAACGCTCCTCTCGGAGCCGACACGGAATCGGCAACGAAACCTTCGGGACCTTAGTGGAGGATCTCTCTCCACGAGCGTCGGACTCTACGAGGTGAAAACCACCTGCTAGATCGCTCCTACGCCTTCTCGAAGAAGGCTCGCACTCTCGGGAGATAACCCCGGACTCTCCTCGAACGTCGAGGCGCTTGATCGACCACTTTTACAAATTTATTATATTAGACTCAAGAAAAGTGAAAAGCTAAGCAAGCTAGGAGCAAAGAGCACTCACTAAAATCAAAACCACGAGAAACGACAAAGCAAACGACCTCCAAGTATTTCCGCTCCGGGTGATGAGGACCGGGACACCAAAAATACGAGAAAACGAAGTATAGGACCTTCCGAAAGCGATGCAGGGATGATTAGGGCCCGGAGCAACTAGCGAAGGTATCAGAAAGCGGTTACGCCGACCTCCTAACAACGGCCTTTGCCGGCTCAAGCACCCAAGCTTCGCAAGGGCACCCCCGGAAATGCTGTCTTTGGAAGTGATGCGACGTACGCCTCGTGTACCACGGGTATTCCCCCCAGCGATCCTGTGTGGAACCTAGGAACGACAACTATGGACAGCAATCCGTATCGGAAAAGTCTGGGCGAAGCGGTCTTGAGGTTAGATTCAGCTAATCGGAGGGGGTATCCCTCTTCTTAACCTTCACTTCCCTCGCGCTTGACTCTCGGATGAGAGCTTTCCCCGATCCACCTCACGGAGTTGGATTTCGCTCAATTAGTAAACTTCTATGTCTGTTTGAGCGGCCTTGGAGAGATTAACTCTCCCTCTCCTATTCCAAGGCCCTACAACCTAGCTAGTTGGTGATTGACACTAAATAAAACTTGCTAGTTGATTTTAGATTTAATCGCTTATTTTAAGAGTACGTTGTATTAAGTCATAAGGATATGGAGTTGAAACCAATGATGTTCGACGCAAAAAGAAATTAATAAAACTCGACTACATGCACATGCGGTTCTTAGTCTTTCGATGAAGAGCAATTTCTATGTAAGTTCTATGAGGCTAAAAAATGTATTTTTCTTTTCGAATTACAAACTCACACGCACAAAAATTAAGAAGCTAACTAAATGATTGAATGCACCTAATGCAAATGACCACTAGCATGTAAATTCTAAGATGCAGAAAGTCCCTTGAAACAAGGTGAAATTTCCCAAAAAGCTCCTTCGAGTTTCAACTAATCTTTTGATATCCGGAAAGCTAATTCTTGTAAACAAGAACTCTTAATATAAGACACCAAAATACTCAACAAGAAGAAGAAGAAATCAAAAAGACAACCTCCCTTCACAATCAAGCGGGAAACTAGAAGCAAGAAACTTCACTAAAAGTCCCAAAAGATGAAGCCAAACGAAAATGAAAAAGGCAACAACAAAAAACAAAAACAAGAAACAATGTTTTTTTGAGTTTTTGATATGCAAAAAACAAAAAAAGCAAAACAAATGTTTTTTGGGCTTTTACGTTTTGTAAAACAAGAGCTTCAAGAAAACCAAGAACAACTATCCCAATCCAAGCCAAAACGAGACCGAATTTGAAGCACAAACTCCAACTATGCCCCCAAACCTTATAAAACTAATGATAGCAAGATCAATAAGGGCAACGGAAGACTAAAAACTCAATCAAACGGCCCTAAGAGAAATAGTGCAAATTCGTTGCAATACAAAACTCCAAAGAAACAAGAAAAGATCTTTGAAAAATGCAACAAAACCCTAGCTTATGAAACTCAAGAAAACCAATCGAAAAAAAAGCAAAGAACGCAATGCAAAGCACAACACAAAGATAGGAAGCGAGTCAATGAGCAAAAGCTCTCTGTTCGCAGTAAACGAAACGACCAAGAACGCTCGAAAGCGATCTTGGAACTCAATCCGGGAGTGCTAGCACCAACAAGAACACTTCGCCCAAAAGATCGGTTTTCAGGGCAAACGAAAGAGAACCAAGACTTAAAACCACTTCGTCACACTCCGGTAAGTACAAAGACACTGCAAACACGAGCCTCCACAGACGGAAAAGACCAAAAAACACCGAGAATCTTGAAATTTCAAATTCAGCCTAGGTATACGCGACCTTGCGGTTATGCAACGAGCGTGTATACGCGTACGCTGTTGAGGGAAACCCGCGTATACGCGGTTCCTTCTACACAAACTCGCGGGTATACGGGATTTGTGTGCAAGAAAAACTGCGTATACAAAGAAAGATAGTGAAAAAATAAAAAAAGTACAAGTCACGGGAAAGGTATAAAAGCTTCGGGATCGATCGCAAGAAAAGCAAAGCTGGGATCGTAAAAAGACGAAGAAAGCGTGGCAACCTACCAAACAGATGAAACAACCCAACGAGGAGAATCACAAAAATGTGATCCCCGAGTGGAGTACGCCATTTCGTTTCGGGGATTTAACACCCTAGAGGTTGGTTGGGATTCAACCTCCACGAGCGAGGGCGTACTACTTAACGAGAGACTCACACGATCATGCACGGTCATGAAAACGAAATAGAGCGAGAATGAGAGGTTTACCCGTTGGTCCTACGTTTGAAGTAGATCCACGTGGAGTTCAAACTCCACCGTAACCGTCCTTCCTCTTTCACTCGAAATACAAGAAGAAACCAGCACAAAGGACAAGTTGTACAGTATATCTCTACTCTATATGTTAGTGAGATTCATATAAAACATTAAATAAATCATCATGAATGCTTGTATAACAAATATTCTTCATACATTAAAGCATACACTAACACGTTTACTTTCGGGAACAACATGATACTTACGTATTATAAAAATAGTACGTACAAAAGTAAGTGGAGAGATCACCCGATCCTTCCAAGGCCTTCGTGAGACCGTCGTCCGGATCCGTCCCGACCCCTTGCCTCGCTAAGACTCCTTCCAAATAAGTGCATACGAGATAACATATAAAGGGATGTGTATCTCAAGGAAACAAGGGTTTCACGAAATGAGCTGGGGAAAAGTGCGGGGAGGCACGGGGAATCGGACTTAGATAGGGAACCAACGGAGTATAATAATAATAATTCTCTCTCTCCCTTAGGCCATACATATGAGGTCTTTTTTATAGTCCCTCCAAGTAGTTTCGGCGGTTGGAAACGAGTTGGCCACGAGCCGGGGTGGTTGAACTACACGAGTAACCATCAACCCAGCGCGAAATTAGGGATTTTTATATATTTTTTTAATCATTAAAATGGCATACGCGGAAAAGTCTAGTCGTACTCGCGTATACACGCGGGAAAAAACATGGGCATAGTCGCGTATGAAGGATTTTCCACTTTGTTTTTAAGTGAATTTGTCCAAGTACGTAGGAATGGGTGCCCATAAAGCCATGTAGCAATCATGAATCATGTCAAGGTGAGAAATGATGCTATAACAACTCTTGACAACAAAGAGGAAATTTGTTTGCTCGACAAGATCTAAGCAAGTTTTTCATTTACACTATAGACAGGAACTATCGGTCAGTAAAATAGTATTGGAAATAGGACTTAATAAATGAAGGTTGGAAGTGATGGAAATTCCGAGTGGACTGGCTAGAACCCTCGGAATCAGACCAATGGACCTAGTTGAGCAAAGATTTGAAGTCCAAAAGGATCACCATACAGGAAGGCCCACAAATCCTGAGGTGGGGCTACAAAATGAAGGGAAATTTCACCATCGAGGAAAAATATAGACTGAAGGTAGGATGGGGGCATGGGAATCAATATCAAATATGGAGGAATATTTTGCGGGGAAGGTGGTGGCCGAAAGTTGCATGCTTTTTGTGGTTGGTTGGCAGGGTCAAAATCCTAACCTGGGATCAATTTATTAAAAGAGGCTTCTTTGGACACTCATTATGCATCCTCTGAGGCTACCACTTCGAAGACCTGGAACACCTTCTTAATTCATGCGAGTAAGCCAACAAAAAATGGCTCCAAGTGGAATACCTCTTTGGCATAATGGATCAGGATCACCAGAGGATCAGATAATCCATCCTAATTTGGAGACATTGCCTCTTCTCAAGCCCAGTCCTTAATCGAGCTTGGTATTTGGTTCCAGGTTTCAGACTTTATGCCATTTGGAAGGAGAGAAATGGCAAGATCTTTAAGAACAAGAGTCACGCTCAGGAGCTAGTGTGGGAAGGGATAATGAAAAACATACGAGAAACCATCCTGGTAGCGAAATAGCTACTAGAGGGCTGGAAATTCACTCCCCATGAGGCTAGGATCTTGCAATGCCTAAAATATTCTCCTGCCATGATGGCCCCAAACTCATGGAAACTGATTCCAAGCATAGTAGATTCAACTCGGATCTTAATCATGCCTTAAGAAGGATTTATGAAATTAAACATTGGCAGAGACTTGAAATGAAACCCTGCCCTAGTCAGTTTAAAAGGCCTCCTTTGGGACTACAAAGAAATGACTCACCTCATATATGCATATTTATGTGGTTCTGTGAGTAATAATGAATCGAAATTCATTGGAGCTCGTCAAGGCCTGATATTGGCAATCAAGTTGGCATACATAAAGCTAGTATTTGAAGGGGACTCCTAATTAGTAACCAACACCCTCAAGAAACAAACATTGGCAGAGACTTGAAATGAAACCCTACCCTAGTCGGATTAAAAGGCCTCCTTTGGGACTACAAAGAAATGACTCACCTCATATATGCATATTTATGTGGTTCTGTGAGTAATAATGAATCGAAATTCATTGGAGCTCGTCAAGGCCTGATCTTGGCAATCAAGTTGGCATACATAAAGCTAGTATTTGAAGGGGACTCCTAATTAGTAACCAACACCCTCAAGAAACTAAGTCAAGGGACCAAATGGGACAAGTTAAGCCACAGTTGGAGAACTGCCAAGTTAGTTTATGAACTGGGGGAACCTATTCAAAACTTTGATTATGTCATCATAATGCATGTGAGGCTAGAAGGAAATCGAGCTATAGATTTCCTTGCAAACTGGGGATGTTCACACCAAAGCAAACCCTTGGAATCAATTTGGCTTCCTCATCCCAGGAAAGGTCGCCTAGAGCCAATGCAAGGAATTTGGGATCAGAATAAGATCAATAATGTGGTATGCCACTACACCCCTGAACAGACCTGCCTATCGGGGTGCATACTTTCTCTATGGAATACACATCTTAATTAATGGTGGATGCCTCGAAGTACAAGCCCACAACCTTCTACATGCATGGAAAGGCTGAGAGGGCTGCTTCTTGCATGTAGTAGGAGAATAAGGTGGTGGGAGACGATAGAAGAAGCCTTTCAAGGCTTGAAAATCAGTAGTTCTATAGGTTATGTTTTAGTGGCAAAGTGGAGATACCAGTTAACTGGAAATATGAGATGCCAACATTAGTGAGCCCTCAACACTCTCTAACATTGGATACCTAGTATGTTTTTCCTTCTCCCCTTCTTTTCACCATGATAGTCTCTGGCGTAAGCAGCCATGCTACCTGGAAGTCGAGGGGGTATGAGGGTGTTGATTATGTCCCAACCTTGAAGGCATTTACCTGTAGGAGGAATTATGGAAATTGGGTTGATATTGTCTCTTTTTCTGTATGGTATGGCTTGTGGCATCATGTCCTCATTGTGGTCAAGGGTGAAAATGTGAAGCTGGGTTACACTTTTTGCCCTTTTTTGAGAAAAAAATTTCATTTTTTTGGGTTCTTCAACTTTCTGCAAACTATAAAAAATTTTCCGTGTAGAATTTCATTTTGCGGTAAAAATAAAAGTTGTGAGAAATTTTGTTAGCTTTCTATTACTTATTTTTTGAAATTTTTTTATGCGGATTTGATATGTCAACTTAGCGTTTCTTTGAGTGTGTGTTTCTTAACAATCAAAGAATTCATAAGTAGTCATGTTATGTGGCGACGTTGTATTCATTGAA
>JAXQQM020078505.1:0-15379 GCA_034641835.2 Pinus albicaulis | reverse complement strand
ACCCAAAACAGCACCTTGAAGTGCTCTTCCTATCAGAAGCACAACCTGCCCAATCAGAATCAGTGTAACCTGCCAATCTCACTCCATCCCCCTGCCTGTAGTCCAGACCATAATCCACTGTCCCCTGCAAGTACAGCAAAATGTGTTTTGCAGCCACCCAGTGAACCTTCCTAGGCTCACACATAAACTGACTCATCGTGTTGACTGCAAAACAAATATCTGGTCTAGTGTTGACCAAATACATCAAGGAACCAATCAGCTGTCTGTACAGTGTGGGATCCACCAACTCGGAATCCGAAGCATGAAGCTTCTTCCAGTTGGTGATCATCGGTGTCGACATGGGTCTACAATCCTCCATGTGGAATCTGCCAAGGATGTCCACAATATACTTCCCCTGTCCCAGGAAGAAATGCCCCTCCTCCTGCCACACCTCCAAACCCAAAAAATAATGCATCAAGCCGATGTCCTTCATCTCAAACTCCGTCGCAAGATCTCTCTTGCAGTGCTCTATGAGTCTCTCTGCACCTGTAATGACTAAGTCATCCACATACAGCACCAGAATGAGAGGCTCCTCACCTATCACAATATAGTAAAGGTTGGGATCTGCCTCACTCTTTGTGAAACCCATCTCCTGCAAGTATGTATCTATCCTGGAGTACCAAGCTCTGGGAGCTTGCTTCAGGCCATAAAGGGCCTTCTTCAGTCTGCACACATGGGACTCCTTCCCATGCACCTCAAAGCCCTGTGGCTGCTCAATGTACACCTCCTCCTGTATGAAGCCATTGAGAAATGCGGTCTTCACATCCATATGGTGGATCTTCCAACCCATCTCTGCTGCTATCGATATAATGGAGCGGATCGAAGTATATCGAGCCACGGGAGCGAAGGTCTCCTCATAATCAACTCCCTCTACTTGGGAGAACCCTCTAGCCACAAGCCTCGCTTTGAATTTCTCAATGCTGCCATCTGCAGCATGCTTTACCTTGTAAAGCCATCTGGAAGTAACCACGGATTTGCCCTCAGGCCTCGGCACCACCTCCCAAACATCATTCTTCATGATAGAAGAATACTCCTCCTACATGGCCTCTCTCCAGACCTGCTGGCTAGCTACCTCCTCATAGCTAGAAGGCTCAGAGTCAAGGATGCTGGTAGCCATTGCCATATAGCTACAAAACCTCTCAGGTGGTCTGCTCTCTCTGACCGGCCTCTTAGGCCCAGCAACGGATGTGGCATCTCTCAAGGTGTCCTGAAGCCACTTGGGCTTCCTCTTCCCTGAGCACACTTCTCCCATGGGAGGAATAATACAGTCTCCTCCTCAACATGGAGCACGAACTCTGAAGTATCACATGTGTCCTCCTGCACCTGCTTTTTGAACTTTGCAGATCTTTGAGGTATCGTGTGGTATCCATCGGTGGACCCGAGTGAAAGCTGCTACGTGGTACTCTGCGTGCGCCCCATAGCACCACCCCTCGGCTCTGTGAGCCACTCCCAGCAGCCCGGACGACATAAGTCGCTTAGATGTACCTCAGGATCCTCTGATCCACGCCTTTGGATCCTTGTGGTGACTCAGCTATTCTTGAGGAGTGCGGTGATCAGAGATACTCTAACTCCCGTGACCTCCTAAAGGCCCTGTCCTCCTCGAACTTCACATCCCGCCTGACAACAACTTTCCTCTGTGCAGGAATGTAAATCCGAAAGGCCTTGGAGGTCTCACTGTAGCCCACAAAGATACTCTTCTCTGCGGTGGGCTCTAGTTTGGTCCTCTTCTCCTTGGGTATGTAGGGGTATGTGATGCACCCAAAGATACGAAGATGACCAATATCAGGCTTCTTCCCATAAAAAGCCTCCTCCGGAGTCATGTGCCCCAAGGCACGATGCGAACTCCTGTTCTGCAAATAAACAGCTGTGTTGCAGGCCTCTGCCCACAAAAACAATGGCAACCCCTGATCATGTAACATGGCTTTGGCAGCCCCTCCGGATCTGTTCTTCACTCTACGCAGCCGTTCTGCACAGGGGTTGTAGACGATGAGCTCCTCCTATTACCTTACCTGCTTTAATGTCAACAAAGCTCTCCAGGGTGTACTCTCCTCCATTGTCCGACCTCAGGGACTTGATCTTCCGACCTGTCTATGTCTCCACAAGAGCTCTGAACTCCTAAAACCGCTTGAATACCTCACTCTTGGTCTTCAAGAAATAAATCCAGGTCCTTCTGGAGTGATCATCAATGAATAAAACATAGTACTCATATCCACTCAAGGAAACATGAGACATCCGACCACTCACATCGGAATGAATCAAATCAAGTATCCCAGTCGCTCTGCTGTCACTGCTGGGAAAAGGGGATTTGGCAAACTTGCCCATCGCACATCCTCTGCAAGTATCAAAGTGATCAGTACTGAAATATGGCACACCTGTAGTGATCTCCCACAAAGTCCTCAAGGCTCCATGATACATGTGCCCCATCCTGCGGTGCCAAATCTCACACAGCTCAGAACTGCTAGCTCTGTTGTCAGTGCTACTGCTCAATGCCAAAAGGGACTGAAATGCAAACTTGTACACCTTTGCATGGCGTACACCTATCACTCTAGCTGAATCAGCTGGAGTGCCCCTGGGATACATCAACACTTGTCCTCCCCTGAACAATACCTCATATCCTCTATCCTCCAAAGCTGAGACAGATATGTGGTTCTTCCTCATCCCTGGCACATAAAGAACATCTGACACCTTCAAGGGAGGTTTGGACTCCCTCTGAAATGTCAATGTTCCCACACCGACTGCTCTAACAACTCTGTCATCACCGAGTACTACCTCTATATCAGTGCCACTCTCTGAAAGCTCTGAGAAGTACTCACGGACTCTTGTCATGTGACGTGAAGCCCCACTGTCCACATACCAGATACCCGAAGATGCTCCGCTAATCGAGGGAAATGCATGCTCCCTCTGAACCTCTATGGCAGATAATTCTGCACTAGAAGACTCACACGCAATGAACCCAAACTCCCGGTCAAAGCGATCTGCAAAGTCCTCAACCTCTGCTGAAGCTGCCATGCTCTGGTTCTTCCCCTTCTTCTTCTTCTTCTCCGGACACACAACTGCATAGTGTCCCATCTTCTGACAATTCCAACACTTCATTTTGGAATAGTCCTTCTGTGTGTTATCCTGTTTACCTTTACCTTTGTCTTTGCCCCCACCATTGCTTGTGGAAGCCTGCTTCTTCCCTTTGCCTTTCTTGCGTCCTGCCAACAGTGCTACATCCTCATCCTGCTCAACTGGCTTGGCTGCCCCAAGCTGACCTTTCCTGATCTCTGTCTGAATGCAATCATCCCAAAACCTCTCCCATGTGGGAAAGGTCTCACATGCACAAACCCCATCAGCAAAGTTCATCCATGAACGGGGGAGACCATTCACTGCAATCCGCACCAACTCAGTGGGTGGAATGGCCTCTCCAATCGCTGCCAACTCATCTCTCACATTAGTAATCTTTGTGAGATATCCAGTTGCACTATCATTGCCCATCTTAATGGTCTTCAGCTTCTCCTTCGGGACCATTTTCCGGTTCTCATTGGTACTCTGGTAGAGATTGGACAATGTTGTCCACATCTCATGAGCATTTCTCTTCCCTCTCACATGAGGAATGCAATGGTATTTGATTCCTTCTAGAATCAATCTCTTACCCTTGTTGTTCTTTTTATTATATGCTGCCAACTGAGTAGCATCAGTAGGCACATTCACAGGGTTCTGTGTGGTATTCACCATAATGTCCCAGACTTCTGCCTCCTCAAAGATACTCTGCATTCTCTCCTTCCAAATGCTGTAGTTGGAATGCCCATCCAACCTATCCTCCACCCTCAGTCCCAATGACATCCTGCTGTCCTAAAACTGAAAAATAACACTGCTGTAGTAAAGGTAAAAATCTGCTGTTTGTGAAAAAATCAGCTTGCTGGAATTTTCTGAGTGAAAAATCAGCAGGCTGTAATTTTCTCCTTGCTGTCCCAAACTGCCCTTCAGCACTCAAGCTCTGATACCATGTAGAAAATTCTAGTTTCCCACCCCGGTTTTCAGTTTTCACCTTATTACTCCAAAATAATTAAATACCCTTTCCCATATCCATACATTTAATAAACTGGAAAATAAATTTTGCTGAAAACACAAATTCTGGAAATTTTTCAGAATGCTGAAAATGCAGAAATAAAATAACAGCAGTAACAAACAGTCATTCAACACATCATAACTCAGTATTTTTTGTCAAGGTGACCCTGGAAAAACCCCCTACAACTCTTGGGGAAAACCAGTTTGAAAGCTCCTTCTTATTTCTGGAAAAATGCTTTTTACAGTGAGAGAAATATTCAGCAAAATAAAAATCAGCAAACAGACTTTTACAACTTATCTCTTTTTCCGTGCTTAACCACCGCCTCGGAAAATGTACAAACAGCAAAACAGGAACAGCAATAAATGCTGTACGGATTTCTCGATTTGCGTGCCCAGAAATCTGCAATAAATGCAGCTGTACGTCCACCTCGAAATCTGTGCCAAAACAACAATAAATGCTGCTGTACGGACCTCGAAATTCGTGCCAAAAGACATCAGAAACTTGCTATATGGAATCTGCCTCGATTTTCGTGCAAAGGTACAGCCACTTGCTGTATGGCCTGCCTAGAAAAACGTGCCAAATAAAACAGCCCCTTTGCTGCCTCGAAATCTGTGCCCAACCTTGCTGTACGGCCCTGCTGTACGGCCTCCTTTTCTCGAAAACCGTGCTCAACAAATCTGCCTGCTGTTTGCTAAATCTGCTGAACTTGTCTTGCTGAAATGCTGCCTTGGAATGCGTGCCAAGCTGCTGCCTCCTTCTCCTCACTGCCCAGAAATCTCCCTTGCTCTCTTGCTCTCCTTCTCCCAATCTTCTCATGAAAGAATGAATGACCTTTTCCTCCTTTTCCTCCTTTAACCTAACCCTAAGTGACTTTTGGGGAATCCCTAAATCCAATGGCTGAGATAGATTGAGATCTAGGGCTGAGATTAAATGCTCATTTAAATCTCGCTTTCTATTTTTTTAATTCCTCCCCGCACTCCCGTCCAATGTTGCAGAACGCCCCCCGCTCCAAGCTCCGAACCGCGTTCGTACGGGAACCGCACGGATCTATTCTAACCGCGTTCGAAATCTAACCGCGGTTCCTAAAAAAATTTACTTATCTTCTGTCAAATCGGATCCGTACGTTAGGATCCTGAGCCCTGATGATCCGCGGATTGTACGGCGGATCGCTGTACGGAACTGCCGCGATTCCGGGACGGATCTGTACGGATCGTGAACGGTTCCGTACAGTGCCGTACGGATCCGACTAATGTAGGTCAGAAAAATGATTTTTTTGATTTTTTTTTTAATTTTTTGTCTTTGGTTGGGTTAGTAGGTGAGTTAGTGCTGAGTTAGGGATAGGAGGAAAAAAATATAAGCTCTCTTTTACCTCCTTAGATATTTCTTAGATGGTCCCTCATGGTAATGTTAAATTCTTAAAGTAAAAGTGACATTCTCATTTATTTTTCATTTTCATCCTTTTACTTAAATTTTTAACATTACCATGAAATGACTCAGGATGTTTGAGAGTGGTTCCAGCCTGATCGGACTTCATATGGAGAAAATAGAATTTCATATCCTCTTCCAAATTCAACAGACTTAACAGTTTTCAGGAATTCAGGATCAGTGGTATGGTGGCATGTCATTAGATTATATCATGTATGAGGGTATGTGATTAGCATTTAATCAAGAGCACCAAGCCCTATATGTACCCTAGTGTTGGTGGTGTTAATTGTTGAACTCCTTTGTCATGTCGTTAGCAAAAATTACATTTCAATCAAGTCAAAATAATCGATCAAGCATGTTAAGTTCTTTCTACCATTTTTTAAGGCTTGCATTAGGGTTTGATCAAAATTGGGCAATTTTGACTAATATCCCTAGATAATCGAGGTAGAGGCAAAGGCTAGATAAGAGGAGAAGAATCTAGATTATAGATTGTTGATGCATCTATTCTAAATGGTTGATGCTCAAATAATTAATTATTAATGTACAATGGATGTCATATCTATCTTGATTTATGTACAAATATGCATGCTTCCATGTCTTATACAATTAATTTGGTATTTTGGATATTTTTTTAATATAAATGCAAAAAAATAAAAATAAAAAAATATATATATAGTAGACGCTTCCGAAACGCTTCGCTTCCTAGATTTTTTGGAAATGACGCTTCCGCGTCCCCGCTTCCAAAAAACGTCCCCGCTTCGTCCCCGCTTCGTGCAACATTGCTCCTGTCCCTGTGTCTTCTGGCAAGAATGTGGGCATAGTGGATCGCTGAGCCGTCACAATGGGGATAGCATCGTGCACTGGTACGTGGCGAGACACACCCGATCCCTCACCGATCTGAAGAACTCTAGGGAGTGCTCTCTGACTGATCTCCATGGCCAAGAGCCTCTCTGACGTCTCCTGCATGTGTTGGAGGAGCATTTCTCTAAATCTCCTCTCATCATCATCAACTGCCATCAGCTCTTTCTGCTATGTGTCTACAGGCTCCTCAGAAACTGCACGGCTGCTGCAAAACCATACTGCTGCTTAACTTCGACCTCCGATTTACTCATTGAAAACTACTCAGAAAATTCCAAGAATTTGGGAAGGTGATCCTTGTCCAAAACCCAGAAAAACCCAGAAAACGTTTCTCCTAATTCCAAACTTCAAAATTTGACCCGTTATATTTTGGCCCTTTTTCCAACTGCGTTTTTGGTATTGCAACTGCTATTGCTCCGTATGATCTCTTTCCCGATGTCATAGACCACAGGCTGAGCCAGAATTATGCTCTGATACCACTGTAATATCCCCAAAGGGAAATAACCAGTAATACACAGAAATATGCCAGACAGATATACATAAACAAATGCTGGAACCAGATAATAGATCAAGTACACATAGAATGCCGTAATTTAAGCCATTTTATTAATTCCAGAACACATAGACAGGGAGTACAAGATAACGAATGAGTGTATCCAGTCCCTGCCCTAGGCAAGTGGAGACCCTCTCAGACAAACAATGGCTGCAAATAAGGACAGCGTCCTAGCTGGCTGAAGAACTGCTATGAAGACTGAAGCTGGAATGCACTAGAAGATAGCTGATATCAGTCCTCCCAACCCTCTCCAATAAAAACGCTGTCTCTGCTAGTGACAGCGCAGGAACAGAACCTCCAGATGAAGGGATCAGCTCCTCAAGACTAGGAATGCTGGAAAACGCTGTCAATGCCCCACTCACATGATCCTGCTCATCAGATCAGCGTCCTCCCTGATGGATCTGCGTCCTATATGCTCAGATCTACTGGATCTGAAGCCTCCAATCCAGATCTGCGTCCTATCCCTCCAGATCTGCGTCCTCCTAGATCAGATCTCCTGTTGTCTCTTCAGATCTATGCTGGATCTGCCAATATCTTCTCAGATCTGTAACCTCCAAGTCTGGATCTGATGTTATCTCTTCAGATCTAGGCTAGATCTGACAATATCTCCTCAGATCTGCAATCTCCCAGGCTGGATCTACAAACAAGCTCCGCATCCGCACCCCACAGAACCAGATCCGCAAACATCTCCTCGCATCTCGCAATCTCCGCGGCCGGATTCGCCAATGTGTCTTCGCATCTCCGCGTCCTTCTTCCCCGGGAAGGCCGTCCTCTCTCTAAGTCCGGACCGCGGCCCTCTCTTCCCTCGGGGTCGCCGTCCTTCTTCCCATCCGAACCGGCCTCCTTTCTCCCCCCCCCCGAAACCGTCCCCAAGACCGCGCAACACGAAGGGCTTCCTCCCTCTCTCAAAATCGTACCGTAAAACCCGCCGCTACTTGCCATCGAAACTCGAAAGATGAAGCTCGAAAATAACCTTACTGCAAGGTGCACTCGAAGTCCTTCGAAGCCAAGGTGAAACCGTAACAACCTTACTGTGCAAGGTGCACCGAAGTCCCCCGAGGCTAAGGGTGAGATCTCCGAACGGAGACACTCGGTTGCACTAAACAAAGCTGGCGTACCGACTAAACAACCGGCGTGCTGAAGCAGACAGAAGTCTAGCTCTCAATATCAATATCAAATCAAACATGCCAAAATGAGGTGAGAACCCCACCTTTTATAGTGCTAAACTCCCTCCAAAACCTTGACCGCGTCCTTCACTCTCCTTGGCCTGCGCAGTTAACCTTGGGTCAGCCTGATGCCTCCCCCTCCTACTCATGTGGACCCCCAAGGCCCCCTCTCTAAGTTATAACGTCAATCAACTAGGAAAAACACTTTATTTTATAAAGTGAGGTGGCTAAAGTGAGGTGACCCCTCTTATTTCTCACTTTATTTATTATTTCTAGCTAAAGCGGCAAAATTAAACAAAAATGAAATATTCCAATTAGCAAAGCTAATTGGGAATATTACAAGCTTGATGTCCTTATGATGAAAAGTACATAATGATGCTGCATTTGGTTGATGCAATATCTCTGCACTATCTTAAGGACAACTAACCTAATGACCCTATGTTGAAGAAGGAAAGGACATGATGATGGTGACCCTATGTTGAAGAAGGCTAAGGCATGATTATGAAGACAATCAACGAAGAAATCAAACCATGAGGCTCTACACTTGAAGGCATTCTTCCCTGCCTCCATTTCTGCACTCATAAATAATCAGTCACATTAAAAAATATATTTTGCTACCTTAGAGGAAAAATTACTTAATGAAACCTACACCATCTTGAAGAGCATAATTTTTCCTTTCCAACGAGCTATTACTCAGCCTGAAACTCCAAGCAGTTTGAAAGTTATTGATTTTTCAAGTTTAAGGTAAATTTCTGTCAAGTGAGCCGACCTAAGCCGACTTGTGTAGGCTCATGCCTCGTGGCCAAGAGACGTGTCTCTTCATTGAAGGTCGAAACCTAGTATATATTGACGTCTAAACTTATCATTTCAGGCATAAATTTTGGTGAGAAATACAAATAAGAAACACAGAAAAAGAAGAGGTCGAGGAGAATAAAAGGAGATCATTGTGTGGGCATTTTTGGCAAAATTCTATTGAAGCTCTGATCTTGTGCAGATTGTTTCTCAGTCTTGTGGAAACATTTTGATGGTACATTTTTATGAATACAACAGACTTGTGATGGCACATATTTACAAACTATAATAGCATATATCTTTGAACCTGTGATGACACTTCTCATTAGATCTGTGGAGGTTAATTACTAAGGATCAAAAACATATCTGTGGTAACCACCTTTTGGAGCTGTGGTGATACTCTTTTCAGACTTGTGGAAATACAATTTTTGGTTTGATCTCAGCCTGAAATAGGCCTGTAAAGACCAGCAAATTTCGGCCACCTGAGAACAGGTGTAGACGTGCAATTCGGCTCCTCTGTAACATAATCAGGCCTGTAACTTGGCCTTATTTTCAAACTTTATTCCTGTGTATCTATTGCAGAAATTGTGGAGCTATGACTTGAGATCTGGTTTGATAATCACTTGCACTTGTGGCACAGACTCTCATTATCCTATTGCAGTTTGAACCTGTGGACAAATACTTAACCTTAATTGAAGTTTGGCTGAAGGATAATTGAAGCAATTTTGAACTCTTATTTGCTAAATCGGTATTCCTAAAGGCAAACCTTGAAGCAACAGAATTGAAACACCATTGGAGGCATTTTGAAAACTTGGTGACATTGTTGAGGAACTTATTAAAGACCAGGAAGCAGCCTCTTTTAAGAACTTGTGTAGCAGCAATATTAAAGCATTACCAAGGCATTTGTGTTGAGAACATCTTGTTGGAACAAGCATTGTTGAAGTGAAGAACTTCTGAAGGAGTATGGAGAACATCCTTTGAAGCCAACATCAAGAAGCTTGTTGAAGATATTGTGAAGACATCTTGGGAAAGCATTATTGGAGATTTATTTGTAGAAGCTACTTGGAGGCCATGATACATTGGCCATCATGAGGTGGCCTTAGAGATCCTTGATTGGGTATCATGAAGGACAGTGGAGACACCATCATGAGAAAAGATCAAGGTTGTCATTAATGACGTAATGTGGAGACTACAATGAAGACTAAGTGAAGATTGACAGGGCTCGTTGAAGAAGACATTGGGAGCCGTAAGTATAACCAAATATATCTTGACGAAATGAAGCAGGAGGTTGGAGCCTCATAGAGACAAGGTTGGTGCCTTGGAAGATAGGGTTGGAGCCCTTGAGGTTGGTGCCTTAGAATTGACAAGGTTGGTGCCTTGGAAGATAGGGTTGGAGCCCTTGAGGTTGGTGCCTTAGAATTGACAAGGTTGGTGCCTTGGAAGATAGGGTTGGAGCCCTATAGGATAGGAGTCCTCAAGGGACCAGGTTGGAGCCTGTACTAGATATACGGTTGGAGCCCTTGAGGTTGGTGCCTCAGAATTGACAAGGTTGGAGCCTTGGAAGTCTAATTCAATGCTTGGGAAATACAGGTTGGAGCCTGGGAGATTGAAGATTGGTGTCTTCATCTAGGGTTGGAGCCCTACATATATTGTACTTGATTTATTGTAAAGAAGAAATTAATAAAAGCATTTATTCTTATTGTTCATTTTGTGTTCTAAATATAGGTGATCTAACTGGTAAAATTTACAATTGAAAAGAAATACTGATTCACCCCCCTCTCCGTATTTCCAACAATTGGTTTCAGAGCCAGTACCTTCACTCAAAGCCTAACAACTTGAAGCTTGATCATTAGAACACAAATGGAAAAGCCAAGGAAGAAAGTCTCCAATCCTTCTAAAGATGTGTCTTCCTCAAACATTGAAATTGAAGTAAATCAATTTGCGAAGGCTCCATTGTCCAATGGAAATTTTGATATATGGGTAGCAAGAATGAGGAATTTCTTGAAGACTCAAGGCATTGAAGTCTGGAAATTGGTGATTACTGATAGCATGATGGAAGGAGAATCCAATGAGTATAATACAAGAGAAATGGAAGAAATCTTGAATGGGCTACCTGATTCTATGAAGGCCAATTTGAAAAAATGTTCATCAGCAAAAGGCATATGGGACAAACTTCATGATCTTCACTCAAAAGGAGCATTGACAATGATCTCTAGTCAAGAAGATGATGAAAAACAAGAAAGAAGTCCAGAATCCATCAACAAAGCTGGAGATAAGAGAGATGACAAAATGGCTAAAGAAGACCTAGAAGATGAAGAGAACAAAGAAGACTTTGAAGAAGATCTCCTAAATAAACTTATGGCTTCCATGGAAGAGATTAACAATTTGAAAAAGGAAAATGAGGAACTTAAGAAGAAAGCGCAAGATGGTAACCAAGACAAGACAAGGAAGGAAGTTGACTTTGTCAAGCTTCAAGTACAAGAAAGGGATGAGGAGCTCGCCAAACTTAAGGAGGAATTTCATCAAAACAAAATAAAGCATCATGAAAAAGTCATATCTATGACAAATCAATTGGATAAGGCAAAGAAAAGGGAAGAAGCTTTGTCAAGCCACCTTGAACAAAGACTTAAGAGCTTGAACAATCTTGAAGCAGAGATTGGTCAATACAAGGAAGAGGTCTCCTCTCTTAGATCTCAACTAGAAGAAGCAAGGGAACAAGCACAAGGAGTCGAGAAGGTGATGGAAACTTTGGCATTCATAGAAGGACAAGTTGATGAAGCAGAAAATGAGAGAAATACCATGATAAGCCAACTAGAAGAAAAGGATGAAGAAATCTTCAAACTAAAATCATACATCAACCTTCTCAAGGTCAGAACATGTGAAGCTACAAGAATAAAAGAAGAAATGGAGAGCAGTCTAGCAAAGAAGAATGAAGAAGTCTTCATAATGAAATCAAATACCATCTCCCTTAAAAACAAAGCACACAAAGCAACAAGGATGATGGAAGAAATGAAGAAGCAAATAGTCATGAAAGATGAATATTGTGAAAAGTTGAAAGGAGAAATTGTCTTTCTTAAAAAGGAAGTTGACTTGCTGAATAAGAACTTGAAAAGCTCTCAAACCCTAGATGACATCCTAAGTCATCAAAGCTCTCCCCTTGATAAATTAGGTCTTGGCTATGCAGGTGAATCCTCAAGCAAGAATGATAATGCTTCAAACAACAAAGATGTGAGGAACCTAGAATGAAATGTTGATGCTCCCAGTTCCAGCAAGGGCAAGGAGAAGAATCAAGACAACAATGGAAGAAATTCTATTCCAAGGAGACTTGCAGATGGTGTCAAGAATACAAAAGGCAATGAAAATCATCAAAGAATCCCAAGGAAAAAAGACTTCAGAAGTACATCAAGGAAAACTCCATCTCCGAGGTACCAAAGTATATTTCTTGGTTATTGCTATTCTTGTACAAACTTTGGGCACATGGAAAAAGATTGTAGGGCATATCACAAAGACAAATATAATGGTCCCCGTCAATCTCCTCGAAGCAATTTTGCAAGAAGAAGTCATGATTTCTTATTCATGAACAAAATAGAATGCTTCAATTGCCATAACATTGAACATATGACACGCAATTGTAACTTGACTTGGGCCCCTGCACAAGCTAGAACCATGCCAGAGAAGAAAGCTACACAAGTATGGAGAAGGAAACAAGTTGAATCCAGAAGTCTCTTGAACACTCTAGCGAACAACACATGTTGTTGACTAGATGAAGTCATCCTTGATATTCCAAGAATTTGATGATGAAACCCTGCCAAAAAGAGACCATGCATACAGTTAGGGGGAGTTTGTGATTCTTGATTACTCTTGCAGAAAGTGATCCGTGAGTGGGCCCTATGAAATCCTTGATGAGTTACACATGGATAATCTTGATAAATCATCTCTCGAAAGTAACTCCATTGAAGAAAAACATGATATTATGATGATGTCTTCTACTTGATTACACAAGGTGAGCAATCCTTCATGAGCTAAAGGAATTTTTCCATACAGGGGGAGATGGTACAACACATGAGGAAATACAAACACATCTATCATGGACCATATTGCCAGAAGAAAGAGCACCATGGCATGGGGAGTAACATACCTATGAAGGACTACAATTCATGAAGAAAAGAAGCAACTTGACAGGGGGAGTATTCGGGCACCCCATTTGCCATTGATGTCAAAGGGGGAGAGAATGTTGAAAGGGCAAGAATATTTCCATCAATGACAAAGGGGGAGATTGTTAATCTAGGTTGTCATTGATGATGTCAGTGACCGGGATGACAAATATTCTTGAAGATGCCAGAGGATGATTACAAGTGATTACAACTCTTATTTAAGATGTCAAGACACAAATGAAGTGTCAATCATGTATCTTGATGATCATAATGGAAGACTGCCATATCACTGCACTTGACGAAGGACTATAAGACATACACACGATGATATGTCCTACCTCCAATGATCTTGATGATAACACTACATGATTACATGTTCTACCTCCGATAATTTGATAATGACATGACAAATCTCCAATGATGTGAAGCTTGATGTCCTTATGATTAAAAGTACATAATGATGCTGCATTTGGTTGATGCAATATCTCTGCATTATCTTAAGGACAGCTGACCTAATGACCTTATGTTGAAGAAGGCAAGGACATGATGATGGTAACCCTATGTTGAAGAAGGCTAAGGCATGATTATGAAGACAATCAATGAAGAAATTAAACCATGAGGCTCTACACTTAAAGGCATTCTTCCCTGCCTCCATTTCTGCACTCATAAATAATCAGTTACATTAAAAAATATATTTTGCTATCTTAGAGGCAAAATTCCTTAATGAAACCTACACCATCTTGAAGAGCATAATTTTGCCTTTCCAATGAGCTATTACTCAGCCCAAAACTCCAAGCGGTTTGAAAGTTGTTGATTTTTCAAGTTTAAGGTAAATTACTGTCAAGTGAGCCGACCTAAGCCGACTTGTGTAGGCTCATGCCTCATGGCCAAGAGACGTGTCTCTTCATTAAAGGTCAAAACCTAGTATATATTGACGTCTAAACTTATCATTTCAGGCATAAATTTTGGTGAGAAATACAAATAAGAAACACAGAAAAAGAAGAGGTCGAGGAGAATAAAAGGAGATCAGTGTGTTGGCATTTTTGGGCAAATTCTATTGAAGCTCTGATCTTGTGCAGATTGTTTCTCAGTCCTGTGGAAACATTTTGAAGGTACATTATTATGAATACAACAAACTTGTGATGGCACATATTTCCAACCTATAATAGCATATAACTTTGAACCTGTGATGACACTTCTCATTAGATCTGTGGAGGTTAATTACTAAGGATTAAAAACAGATCTGTGGTACTGGTAACCACCTTTTGGAGCTGTGGTGATACTCTTTTCAGACTTGTGGAAATACAATTTTTGGTTTGATCTCAGCCTGAAATAGGCCTGTAAAGACCAGCAAATTTCGGCCTCCTGAGAACAGGTGTAGACCTGCAATTCGGCTCCTCTGTAACATAATCAGGCCTGTAACTTGGCCTTATTTTCAGACTTTATTCCTGTGTATCTATTGCAGAAATTGTGGAGCTATGACTTGAGATCTGGTTTGATAATCGCTTGCACTTGTGGCACAGACTCTCATTATCCTATTGTAGTTTGAACCTGTGGACAAATACTTAACCTTAATTGAAGTTTGGCTGAAGGATAATTGAAGCACTTTTGAACTCTTATTTGCTAAATGGGTATTCCTGAAGGCAAACCTTGAAGCAACAGAATTGAAACACCATTGGAGGCATTTTGAAAACTTGGTGACATTGTTAAGGAACTTATTAAAGACCAGGAAGCAGCCTCTTTTAAGAACTTGTGTAGCAGCAGTATTAAAGCATTACCAAGGCATTTGTGTTGAGAACATCTTGTTGGAACAAGCATTGTTGAAATAGCCTGGTTGAAGTGAAGAACTTTTGAAGGGGAGTATAGGAGAACATCCTTTGAAGCCAACATCAAGAAGCTTGTTGAAGATATTGTGAAGACATCTTCGGAAAGCATTATTGGAGATCTATTTGCAGAAGCTACTTGGAGGCATCCTTGGAGAGCATGATGCATTGGCCATCATGAAATGGCCTTAGAGATCCTTGATTGGGTATCATGAAGGACAGTGGAGACACCTTCATGTGAAAAGATCAAGGTTGTCATTAATGATGTAATGTGGAGACTACAATGAAGACTAAGTGAAGATTGACAAGGCTTGTTGAAGAAGACATTGGGAGCCGTAAGTATAACCAAATATATCTTGACGAAATGAAGCAAGAGGTTGGAGCCTCATAGAGACAAGGTTGGTGCCTTGGAAGATAGGGTTGGAGCCCCAGAGTTGACAAGGTCGGTGCCTTGGAAGATAGGGTTGGAGCCCTATAGGATAGAAGTCCTCAAGAGACCAGGTTGGAGCCTGTACTAG
>JAXQQM020071247.1:0-80372 GCA_034641835.2 Pinus albicaulis | reverse complement strand
CATGATGTAAAAATTTGAATAATAGTTAAATCATTCACCAAGATTATCCTGATTACACACTATTTGTTCTTCATGCATAAAACATAACCTCTTCTACCATTGATCATTAATTGCGGAAAATAAACAATCGCATGCGCACATTAAAACCACATAATCAATCACACATATAAACACAGTATTTATGGGAAAGCTTAAAGCTGAAAACCCCCAACTATCTGTATATTATAATGATAGAGTTCATGTAACAATACATAGCACAAAGCCCCTCACAAGCTCTCAGCACTATCTCACATGCTACACACTACACAAGCTCAGATCAAGCAAGTCACATGCTCCAATCTCCTCCACCTGTTAGCCAGCCTCTACTGCGCAATCCAATATGGATAATCATGAGATCCAAGTTCGAATCCCACCAATATGTACTGCGCAATCCTCATTGGCTTCTCCATCAATGTGTGTGCAAATCTCATGCACCAATATAGTCACAACTGATAGTCAACCTGCTCTTTCACCTACCTCCATCACTGATCTCCACTGAAACTGTCCATGCACTGAAGTTAACTGATGTGTTCATTAGTTTATTTATGAGTTAATAATTAGTGAATTAATTAATAATTAATTCACACCACTCATCACTAGTGTATTAATCAGTTAGACTAAATACAACTAGTTCAACTAAGTCAAACTGAACACAACTCCATCAACTCCACCAAACTCACTCACATGAGTTCTAACTGAGGTCATCATGCAATAGCTCCACTTAGACCCTAGGAATAGCGTAATTCCTTCTGTCAGCTGCATGTGCCACATCCAGGCATCAAACTGAAGTGCTCCAAGAGGATAAGATAATGTTTATAGTCCAAATATTATTAAGAGCTAATAATATTCGACATATCTATTTTTAGACCGGCAATCTAAAAATAGATTCCGCCCAATATGTCTAAAAATAGAAGTCCATCTATTTTTCCAACTTGACCAACCATCCACAAATAGCATCCTGCAACTCATAGAATATGATCGACATGTCTAAAAATAGACTTTGCGCTAAAAAATAGCTCATGTGGCCCACTTAGTGAAGGCGACTTCTTTCCATCAAGTTTCCCTGGCCATCTTGTTGCATTCTCAACACCTGACAATAAGAGAGATGGATTGAGTGAAAGCGCAATTATAGTCATAGTAAATGAGAAGAGACAAGATGCTTTGGTTGATGATAAGTTATGTGATAAGGAAAGAGGACAACAATATGTACAAAAGGAGGCTTTACCGACGATATTCTAGCTATACATGATATGATTGAATAAAAACATGAGCACATGCATAAAGGTTCAAAGTAGGGAAATGTTTAGAGGAAATAATCTCTCGGATAAAAAGATAAATGGGAAGAGGGTATTATAATAATTATTGATTGTGGAAATAGAACTTCAATACCATAATTAGAGCTTCTGTTGCCAGCATACATCCATAGCCTTGACAGAGTTTCTTTTTACCCCATGTGAGCTAGGATCCTCAATTTATAATCAAAAAATTTCATTGCTTTTTCTACAGAAGAGACCAGTGTGATGGCGTGGTAACCAGATAACCACACTTCCATTCACTGGGAAGTAGCAAAAGTGAGCAGGCCGGCTCATCATGCGACCTCCTATTCCAAGGATGTTTTAGCCATCCAATGGTTCATAACCCTAGTGTGGTGGCCATAGTGGGAATGTCACATTGATACATCCTTATGAACATGGTAGGTTGGCTCTTAATGAGACTCCCTATCCTCTATCTGTAGATTAGTTGTCATTACATATTTTTATGATAAATAGAGGGAGGCTCAGTACTCCTTAAGAGTAGGGATGGTGTAAGAAGTTGAAACATGTCAATAATAAGGAACATTATACCCATAATCCCATTGATAATAGACAGAGAGAATTATAACCAGGAAGAGTAGAACCATCATGGTAAAGATGATCAATCAATATCATATACAGTAGAAATAAATACAGTAAGGGAAATATAAATAATTATGTCCCTTCTAGTTGTTTTAAATCTATCATCAAGGAGTTGTCTTTGTCAAAAATCATAACGTTAAAAATATTCACCTGCTTTAATAAATCCATAAGTCTTTATCCGCATGAAGGTACTATACTTTAGGCCATAAAAGGAATCAAAGAAATGTGGCTGAAATGAGCTAGGAATAAGTCCATAAGAGGAAAGAAGTGTTTGAAAATAAAAATAAAAGTGTTGTTCAAAACACACAAAAATTGTACAAGAAAAAAGTGTTATTCCAAAATTGGAACAAAAAAAAAAACCAAAATAAAGCGTTGTTCTGGAGATGGAACAACAAAACCAAAAAGTGTTGTTCCCAAGATGGAATAGCAAAACCAAAAAGTGTTGTTCCGAAGATGGAACAACAAAACCGAAAACTGTTGTTCTGAAGATGGAACAACAAAACCAAAAAGTGTTGTTTCGAAGATGGAACAACAAAACCAAAAAGTGTTGTTCTGAAGATGGAACGGCAAAACCAAAAAGTGTTGTTCTGATGATGGAACAACAAAATAGGCAGGAAAAAAACAAATTAAATCAGCAATCCTATTTACAAATTAAAAAAAAAAAAAAATGAATTTCTACAAAGATGAGGCTGCCGAAGGATTATCTTCTGCAGCTAAAACTTGCATGGTGGAGTCCTTGCATATTTGTTGACAAAAATATTCTCTTGTGAGAGGTTTTTGATAGAGGCACACCCGATGCCCATTTTCTTTAAAGGAAAAATTAGACCCATCAATGTAAGAGTGCCATTGTCATGTACTTCCTTTATTTCATAGGGACCTAACCACCTAGTCTGCAATTTTCCAGGGAAATATTGAAACCCGGAATCATAGAGAAGTGCCCAGTCACCCTCATTAAATGTCTTTTTCTTGATCAGAGAATCGCGCCATTTGGATCTTTGTTGTTGAATGAGTGCGGTATGTTGTAGAGCCAAAATCCAGATTTCGTCTAATTCATTTATTTGTTGTAATCTATTAGTCTGGGCTTCATTTAAATCCAGTCCCACTTCCTAGGCTATCCTTAGTGTTTGTATCTCAAACTCTATGGGAAACATATGTTCCTTACCGTTGAACACCTAATCCTACATGGGTAGGTGTGGAATGCGAAAAGTCACAATGGAGTCCAAGTGACCTTGGAATGTGAAACCAAGAGTCACACCATTGTACTATAAATGTACATCTTTGTATAATGGAAAATAAGAAAAGCCTCACGCTTATCTTTCATTGTGTGTTGTGTCTCTTGTGTGTGTGTTCATCTTCCTCATACACCATGTGTGTGCTTCAACATGGTGTTTAACATGGTATCAGAGCGGGCGATTGCTGGCCCTGCTCCAAATTGAGTGAGCCATTTGTGTCTATGGCCTGTGTATATCTGCAAAATTCTTGGCATTTTTGCAGCACTCAAGATTTCTGCAGCAGTGTTTTTGCTGCCATTCAGAGGTGTTTTGAAGAAGAGCAGTGTTGGCTTTGAGAAAGAGCAAGATTCGTAAATTGGCAACATTGGTCTTGAAGAGAAGCAAGATTAAAGTATCTGAAGGTTTTCTCACTGCTCATTTTTCCTGTAATCTCTGCATTTTAAATTCTGCACCATTTTGAGCTGCTGGAAAATAGTTTAAAGAGGGTTTTTGAAGAGGTTTCTGGGTTTTTTAATGGAAAATATTTCTGAATATTGTTAAATTCTGCAATGGAGTAGATTTCTGTATATTTGAAAAAAATCTACTGTTTTGAAGACTAAAATTCTGCAGTTGCCCTCATTTCTGCATTTTCTGCTGCTGGATTTGTTTCTGCTACACATTTAAAAAAAAAAAAAAATTCTGCTGCTATTGTACGAAATCTTTCACTACTCTCTGCTGTTATATAAAAATAAAAATAAAAATAAATAAAAATAAAAAAATAAAACATAAAAAATTCTGAATTTTTGGCCTTTCGGCCCCCCTCTCGACCTGCATCTATCCTACCCTTACCCACGCATCTGCTACAACACTCTTCCCATACGCACTCAACCCATGAACACTTCGCTCAACTCACAGCACATTCCCCTCTACGCAAACAACCTTCCTCACAACTCCTTTACCACCTGGCCGCTCCTCCCACTCCAACTCACCGCCCACACAAACCCCTCCCTACTCCGCCTTCTCTGCACCACGCTCTACAAATAACCCTGCCTATGCTCCTACGCTCACACAATCCGCCCCTTCCCCCTATGCTCTACCCACTCCCCATTCCCTACGCTCCTCAACCCTTATCACTCCCCTTCCCCATCTCCCAACTCCCTACGATCGCATATCCCCACGCTCCTCAAATGCTCCACGATCGCTACACTACGCTCGCATCCACTCATCGCACGGCCTACTTGCCCTCACCATGCCCTTTTCCATTTGGCTTGGCTCGGGCCTTCTCCTTACCCCCATCCCCCTATGCACCGCCTGACACACCTACGCTACCCCGCTCACGCCCTCTCCACTACCCACTACCCGCACTACACTAACTCCACCGCTCTATACATTCGCTCGACCTTCCCAAATGATTTTCCCAAGCAGTCAAATTTTTGAGTCAGCCTTGTTTAATTTTTTATTTTTTTTTAATATTCTCCTCCCATACAATACTTCCCTCCCTTCCCCCATTTAAAATTCTCCCTTTCCATTTTGAATTAATTTTTTTTAATTAATTTAATTAATTTTTAATTAATTAAAAAAAAAAAAAAAACAGCAGAGAGAGAGAGGAGAGAGAGAAGATTTGAACAGCAGAACAAAAGGAATGACATGTGAGCAGAATTGAATAAATGACATGGACTATACATATAGAAGAAGAAAGTGAAATTTGACATTATGTGATTTCTGGCATAAGGGTGATTTTTCTGAAGAAATTTACATTTGAAGACAAGTCTGCTATCATTCAAAACAGCTCTTTGAAGGAAAATTCAATGCCTTAGTGCTACCTCTCGCATATTGTTTTTTGTTGCACATTCAAACAAAAATTTGCATAAATATTGTATTGTATTGCTTCTTCATTCATAGCTGCAATTAAAACTTGAAGTGTAAATTTGAGTTGTTGGATTGTTGATTGCCCTCCATCATTTGAGGAGCAGATTTTGTACTTTCCATAGTTGGAAGTCCTCTTGAGTCATTTTTATTTCTTGTTGCATCACATTGTAAACGGGTGCATTTTCGGTTGAAGCCGACACCCTTTCATTTTTGAGCCTAAGTTGTTGAAATGGCCAAAATCAATGAGGTATTAGTGTTGTTGAATGACCTCATTCATTCAAATGTTCATGATATGATAAAAATGAGCAAGGATGCTCTATGTAACATTCAGAGTTGTTTGCTAGATGCACAAGAAAAGATTGAGTTTTTGCAGTTGGAATCTCAGCTTCAACAAGACGAACTTCAGCAAAAGAGTCACCATTCTGAACCTGTTTCTGTTCAGAAGATTGTGAAGGACTCTCATCAGAAGAAAGAAGATAAAGTTGCAGTTGATCCACATTCAGTTCCTTGTACTAGAGCAGATGTACATGCAGATGCAACAGCTCAGCCTGCACTTCTCAAGCCCATCATCAGACCTTGGGAAGAGCTTGTCCACAACAAGCACCGAACTGGTCTTGGATATGACAAGGATGTGACCTTTCATATTCCAGACTACACCAAGCCTATCATATTTCAGAGTGCCGGATTCATGTATGACAGTTCACTTGCAGCTGTTCCAGATCCTGTTCCACAACAACAACAGATTGAGAAATGCCAACACTGTGATCGAGTTGGTCATATGAAAGATCACTGTTTTGATCTTCATCCATGCAAGCACTGTGGTCGGCACACCCATTCTTCAGACAGATGTTTCAGACACAAGCCTCCTGCAAGAACCAAGATTCATCTTGGATGGATCGCTTCTTGGCAATGGGCATCAGCAGCCAAGAAGATGTTTACGACACATGTTAGAACTTTTTCACGGATATTGAACAAACTTGCAGTTGAGTTTTCGCCATCATCTCACCTTGTCCCTGACAGGGGGGAAAATGGTGGTCATGTACAAGCTTCGACGACAGATCAAGCGAGCCTGAGCCACAATCTCTCATTCCAGATTCAGAGTTGTAGCCAGAGTTCAAGCGAGCCTGAGCCACAATTCTTCATTCCAGATTCAGAGATGTAGCCAGAGACACGGATGCCCATGAGCATACCTTCGGTTGGTGGAAAACCTTAAACCATCATCTTTGGTTGGTGGATAACCTAAAACCATCACAAGGTAGTAGACCTCCCTTCTTTTAGGTCGAAGGTCTCCCTTTCATATATGAGGAACACTTCCTCTAGAAGAAGCCTTCAGCTTCTTGCCAGCTTTGGTTGAGTTCCAGGAAATGCTACAAGCATTCCAGAGTTGTTGGTAATCCTAAAACCATCACAGGTAGTAGACCTCCCTTCTTTTAGGTTGAAGGTCTCCCTTTTTTATGAGGGACAATTCCTCTAGCAGAAGCCTTCAGCTTCTTTCCAGTTTTGGAAGAGTTCCGGAACTGCAACAAGTATTGCGTTCCAGTGTTGGTGGTCATCCTTAAACCACCTCTTTTTTCCAACATTTCAGAGAGTTGATTCAGCCCAAGTGCTGCCATGTATACTTTGCATATTTGTATTACAAATCTCTTCTTGGACTCACACATACCCCTTCTGACAAGGATGTTGGAACACCTAATCCTACATGGGTAGGTGTGGAATGCGAAAAGTCACAATGGAGTCCAAGTGACCTTGGAATTTGAAACCAAGAGTCACACCATTGTACTATAAATGTACATCTTTGTATAATGGAAAATAAGAAAGCCTCACGCTTATCTTTCATTGTGTGTTGTGTCTCTTGTGTGTGCATTCTTCTTCCTCATACACCATGTGTGTGCTTCAACATGGTGTTTAACACTTACCAAATACCAGCGGATAGGGGGAGTATCTAGTAGCGTTCCTCGAAGTTGTGCGATATGCCCACAAGGCTTCTGGCAATCGAGTAGCCCAATATCGTCTGTGCAATGAAACTGTCTTCATTAGAATAGCTTCAATTACTTTGTTGGTTCTTTCTACCTTCCCGTTTTCTTGCAGGTGATATGGAGAGGTAATTCTGTGAATAACATGACAATTTTTTAGTGTAGCAGCGATCTTGTGGCCTACGAATTGCAGTCCTCCATCAGTGATTACTTCTATAGGTAACCCATATCGTACAAAAATTTCGAAAATAAAGTTTATCATAGGTTCTTCTGTGGCTCTTGGTAATGCTATTGCTTCTACCCACTTAATTATGTATTCTGTTGCAACCAATATATATAATTTCTGGTTGGATGATGGGTTGATTGGCCCAACAAAATCTAATTCCCAACGCTCAAATGGTTCTATGACCAACTGTGGATGGAGGGGCATTTCACAGATTGGCCAAGGCGGCCTATTCTTTGACAACTATCGCAGGCCTGAACAAATTTCATAGCATCCTTAAAAATCGTGGGCCAGTAGTAGCCCATTTGTAAAATTTTATGTCCAGTTTTGCGGTCTGAAAAATGTCCACCATAGGGTCCATCGTGGTAGGCTTTTAAGATATCATAAATTTCATCTTCCCTGATACACCTGTAGATGTGCATATTGGCCCCTGTGTGAAAAAGGTATCGTCCAATCCAGGAGAACCGAGTGCCGCGTTGCACTATCGATTTCCTTTCTCTGGGTGTCATATGTTTAGGTAGTTTTCCCACTACTAAAAAATTCGCCACATCTGCATACCATGGTGTTTTCACGGTTACATAAAACAGGTGTTCATCTGGAAATTGATCCTCTACTACTATTGCGTCATCTGTTCTTGGCACTCGGGAGAGGAAATCAACCACAAGATTTTCCTTCCCTGGTCGATCCCTTATAGTTATATAAAATTCTTGCAAAATTAGCACCCAACGTGTCACTCTTCCATTCGTAATGGTTTTATTAGCTAATTATTTGATAGCAGAGTGATCCATATACAGAAATACAGGGTATCCAGTTATATAGTGTCTGAATTTGTTAATAGCATAAATAAAAGCTAAAAACTCCTTCTTTGTTACTGTGTAATTCAATTCAGCATGGGTTAAGTTTTTGCTAATGTAATATATAGCGTAGGGTTTCTTGTCTTCTTCTTGGCCAAGAACTGCTCCAATGGTTGTGTCTGATGCATCTGATGAAATCTAGAATGGTATATCCCATTTTGGGCCTCGTAATATTGGTGCTGTTGATACTAGCCATTTTAAATCTGTAAAGGCAGTGTCACATTTGTCAGTCCATATGAAATCACTGTTTCATGTTAAGGCATATAATGGTGCAGCAATCTGTGAAAAAATCTTGATAAATATACGATAATATCCAGCAAATCCCAGAAAACTACGTACCTCTGTTTGAGTGCAGGGAGTAGCTAGTAAGAGAATTACTTGTATTTTTGCCGGATCTACCTGAATTCCAGCTGTTGAAATGTAATGACCCAAGATCAGGCCTTCTGTCATCATCATATGGCATTTTTCGTGACTTAAACATAGGTTGGTAGAAATACACCATTCTAAAACTTTTTTCAATGTCTGAAATGCTTGCTCAAATTAATCTCCATAGGGTGTGAAATCATCCATATATACTTCCAATCCTTCATTTATCAAGTCTTCAAAAATACTGAGTATGGCTCTTCGAAATGTGGCAGGTGTGTTACACAATACAAAAGGTAATACTCTGTAAGAAAATGTTCTCCACGAACAAGTAAAGGTAGTCTTATCCTGGTCTTCAGGGGCAATCTGAACTTGGTTGTAGCCACTGAAGCCATCCAAGAAAGAAAAAAATTTCTTCCCTGCCAGTGTATCTAGGACCTGATCAATAAATGGAAGGGGAAAATGATATTTTTTCATTTCCTTGTTGAGTTCCCTATAGTCAACACATATTCGCCATTTCCCATTCTTTCTAGGAACCACAAATAATGGAGAAACCCATTTACTGTCAGATATAGGATAGATAAAATTCACATCTAATAGTTTTTGAAGTTCTTTTTTAACAATATCTTTTAGGTGAGGGTTTAATCTACACTGAGGTTGTCGAATGGTTTTTTCATCCTTTTCAGTGTAGATGTGATGCATACATAGTTGAGGGTCAATCTCTTTCATATCTGAGTAGTCCCAAGAAAAAACCCCTTTATTTTTCCTAAGAACTTGAGTAAGTTTCTGTTGTTGGTCATCACTCAGATTACTGTTATTGTTCAGGATCTTCCCTGGCCCAATTTCGATAGGTTTTATATTGTAAACAGTGGTTGTTGGTATTGTTTGGTCATTGATTTCTCTCAGGGGATCTTATTCGATTTCATTGTCAAGGACTGCTTTAATCATGTGGCATTTCAAACTTGATACTGTGGTAGGATGATTGATAAAAGTATTAAGAACATCATCTTTAGTTTGGTTTTTGAATTCAAGGGCATCTACCACAGTTAATGGTGACCAAATATTTTCTGTTAAATATGTTGCAGGTTGCTTCTTGGTTTTCATAATAGCTAAGCTTGGCTGAGCAGGAGGGTATAAAGCTAAATTTTTCACATCATTCCCCCTGGTTATAGTCATACTGCCTGTTCGGCAGCTGATATAAGCATCAACAGTTGCTAGCCAAGGCCTTCCTAATATTAAGGGATGTCCATCTAGCTGGTTCCTAGGGTTGATAATCAAAAGCTACGCTGGGTATTCCCAAGTGTCTATAGAGACCATCACATCTTATAATGTTCCTTCTGGTCGAATGACTAATCGATCAACTAGTTCCAGTAAGGTAGTTATTGGTTCCAAGGCTGTGATGCCAAGAATGTTGCAAGTTGTAGTTGTGAGAATATTAATGGCTGCCCCTAAGTCAACTAAAGCATTGGGAAAAGAATGACCATTTATCTGGACTGTGACAATGGGGTTTCCAGCATCTTCATATTTTACAGGAGTCTCTTTGCCTAGTAATAAATCAGAGAAAGTCCCAACAACATGGACAGTAGGGGTTGTTTTTGTTTTCCTCATAGACTTCTTTATAAATAATTATTTAATAGTTTTGGCATTTATTGTAATGTCTTGGATAGCTTGGAGGAGTGGAATTTTTATACAAATATTCTTAAGTTCACCCAGAAGATCAAAGTCAGGAGATTCAATCGGGCATGGTATCAGTAATCTTTTTGGGAATGGGGGGGAAGTGGTTATGATTTGTCCAAGATTTTTCTATTTGACTGTATCTTCCCCTCGTTTTATTTTTTGATCATCTACAGTCAGAGGCTTATTTGTGTGTGGTTCTTCATGTTGCAAGTATTTATCCTTATCTAGGGTGATTATGCATCCAGATCTCAACTTAAGTTCGTTACATTATTTAAACTCATCTTTAGGGTTCAGACCCTGAATGATTTGTATTGAATGAACTGGTCTGTTATTAGGATTTGGGTTGGGTTGAGTTGGAAGTTGCAGTCATATATTAGATTAAGGATTCTGCTGCAACGTATAAGGTGCTGGTAAAGTTGGTTGAGGCAGAGGAGCTGTCCCCATAGGCTGGTTCGTAGATCTTTGCCAATTTGATTGCCAATTCTGATTTTGTGAGGTGGAAGGGGACCATTGGGAGGAATAAGGATTGTTCTGCCAAAATGGTGGCAGGTAAGGGGAGTTTGGCCAATTACTATTATTTGGATTTGACTGATTGGGCCATGGTGGCATAAAAAATGTTGAGGTGGCAAAAAAGGTGGTTGATTCTGCCATGTTGCCCCTGAATATTGCTGAGAATTATATTGTGAGAGAGGAAAGAACGAAGATGGATCGGTAGGCATACCTGTCTGACGTGCTTTCCATTGAGTTCAACAGATATAATGGTTCCACTTCCTTGAAGACTGCTTTTAATCCTGGGAGTGATGGGCAACTTTCCGTGGCATGCTCTTTAGTGCAGATGGCACATTTTCGTATCTTATCTAGAGGGCATTCTTTATGACTATGCTTCTGTCAGCAACGGGGGCATAAAATAGCCAAGTTCTATTATGCTATAGCCTACTTTTTCTTAGCTTGCATAACATCCAATTGTGTCGTCAGGGTCCTGTTGAAGCCTCGAAAATCGCTGCAATAACATTGGGGGATAACCACCGAGTCCGAAGCTTAAAGCAGCTCCTTTTCCATTTGGAGTAGTGGTCTGACTAGTTAAATTAGGTCTAGTTACCTTTTCCCAAACTCTGATTACCTAAAATACAACTTTCATTCATTAACGGAGGAGATATATCAGATCAGCTCTCTTGCTGATTAGGCAAGAGAGTTGATCCTTAAGCTGATCTGGGGCTTAGCCAAGCCATGACTAAGTTATGTCTTACAATTAGCCTAACTATTCTAACCTAACTGATTTTATATTATTAAATTATTGTTAATTGTTAATCCTAAATGACATCATGATAATGTTATAACTGTTTATCTGAGTTAATAATATTAATGCTATACTATTGTTAAAGTCCTTTCCGTTAAGTATTAAAGTACCCTATTTATCTCATATGTCAAATTTAAACTAATATATCCTAATGTTATTATGCTAATTAACTAACTATACTATATACCTTAAACTATGATATATTCCTAAATATCACTAATATAGTTCTAATAATAATTCTAAATATTTAATCTTGTTTATTATAAGATTATAATATATCTATAATAAACTATAAAATGAAGTTAAATAAATACTATTATTATTATTCTAAGTGAACATTTAATAAGATTTATTTAAATGCACTATCATAATTAAAATTATTCTAATTACATTAAACTATTATTAAATATTAAATATTAACTAATATTTAATATGCTAAAAGTTAACTCTAAGAAATCTATGATAACCTATAAGATGAAAGTTTAACTAAATGTTACTTTTATTTATTCTAAGTAAACAATTAGTAAAATCTTATTTAACTTATACTACTATATTAAAGTTAAAATTATTCTAATTATTATTTATTGAAAGTGTATGTTACAAATTAATGAGTAATTAGTATGTTAAGGCTAACTCTAATAAGAAAAAGAAAATTGATTTCTGATGTTAATTGTTGAAAAATAAATGGACTAATATACACTATATTACATTAATCTTTATGATTGATTTTTTAAATGTTTTGGATAAAGATTAAAATCAATCAAAAAGAGTTGACTAATATAAGAACTGAATTGTACCACTGAGAACCAAAAATGTTTGCCTTTTATGTAGATTTCATTTACAGATACAAAATTAATCTAAAACGAAAATCCTATCTCGGACTAAGATGGGATAGCTCTCCTTAATCCGAGAGAAAATTAAAAAATAGGGGAAAGAAAGGCTTATGATTGAATTCACTATGTAATTTCCATTAATTAAAAGAAGAAATTCATATTTAATTAATGGGATGAAAGAAAAATACATTTGCGAGTTAAATATAAGAAATTATTATTTAATCGCAAATATATTTCTGTGAATTTGTTATAGATCCGATTTCGTTCTGCCTCTTGGAGATAGCTCCTACAAAGCTTCAAATCATATTAAAATTGAACCAACAGAAATGTTTGTTTGTTTTTTTTTTTTTTTTTTATTTTTGAATAAGTCTAATTTCTATTTATATGACATAAAAGTACAAAACTGCCACAGTTTGAGCTGAGTGAGCCTGAAAGCTGGGCTTGATAATCACAAAATGCATGGTTTTGGATTGCCCACAGAGGGGAAACTAGTCCCTTAGGAGCTTGTCTTGCCGCCCGCACAAGGGAAACTGGCATTGTTTTAAGATAATTTGACAAAAATTGACATATGAAAATAACATTATGCTCTTTCAGCAAAGGAGAATTAAATAGAAAAACAAAAACCAACCCATGAAACCTGTGCTACAGAACCGTGTTCCACCATAAATTGTTGTGGTTACTTGTCATTAGCAGGAGAGGGAGGTTCCTCCACGATGCAGCATATGTATTCGTCGCTGCTGCCATCGTCATCTTCAGTGGTTGCACAGGTGGCTTTATCGGCAACCTCCTTCACATGTTCCTTATTCTTGTCATCTCGTACCATCTCCAGTAGCACCCTTGAATCCTCAGCTGCGTCTTCGTCCGGAGGGGATTGAGGAGCGGGAGCAGAAGGGGGGTTGAGGCCAGCAGCTTCCTCCCTAAGGGTGATGGTGATGTAGGCAGTGATTACAAGCCTGTCCAAGGTGCACTCAAATCAAAATTCAACTCTTTGGGAGGTTTGGTGAGGGGAATATGAGCAGACGGAGTGGAAACAGGGGAAACGAAGGTTTGGGCGACTGGTTGCGGAGGAGACACCACGTGGGGAGGCAGAGAGCCTTGGGTGAATTGCGCTTTCCCAACAAGGCAGGCTCTACCTCTTTGGCTTCTGGTTTCCAGATAATGGCCACAAGAGAAATCCTCAGAGGAGGAGTCAGTGCTGGGGGAGGACCGGGAGCGAGTAGCTCGGCCCCTGCTGCTACCGCGATGGAATCTCATCCTATGACGGAGCCGAGGCATGGTGGCGGTGGAGCGCGAACAATGTCGACTGAGAGACGAACGGGAATGATGCTGAGCAGAAGAGAATGGCGTGGAAAGCTGAGCACAGGGCCGAGACTTCGTGCAACAAAGCTCGCTTTGAGAGAAATGAAAGTCCGGCAGAGTTTCAATGCAGCAAAGCAGCAAACAACGTCTCCTTATGTGCGTTCAAGCACTTGGCTTGGCACAAGCAGGAGGACAGGAGCTACTCTGTGGAGCAAGAGACCTGCAAACGAGGTGGGCATGAATCGAATTTCTGTGTTTCGACGCCATTAAAAACTAGAGGGGCGGCTCGAATTGGCGGTGGAGCGAATTGAAAATGAAAATGCTGAGCAGGTTGGCCACATTTAATAAAGATTAAATGCACCTGTGGGTGGCCATATGGCCACCTAATGCCAGCCGCCATTAGAATCGCCGCTGTGACGAACATCCCATCCACCTAAATTGCAGATCCACATTTTGAAGAACTAACATAAATAGCAGAATAATAAGAAATATATTTGTGAATAGAAACGTAGTAAAATAGGGGGAAGGACTGGTTTATGATCGAATTCGCCATGTAGTTTTCATTAACTAAAAGAAGAAATTCGATCATAAACCAGTCCTTCCCCCTATTTTATAATTGATTTCGCTTTCTATTCTAAAATATATTTCCTATTGATACTTAACATTTCTGTTAGTTCAATTTTAATATGATTTGAAGCTTTACAGGAGCTATCTCCAAGAGGCAGAACGAAATCGGATCAATAACCAATTCACTGAACTATATTTGCGATTAAATAATAATTTCTTATATTTAACTCGCAAACGTATTTTTCTTTCATCCCATTAATTAAATATGAATTTATTCTTTTAATTAATGGAAATTACATAGTGAATTCAATCATAAGCCTGTCTTTCCCCTATTTTTTAATTTTCTCTCGGATTAAGAGAGGGCTATCCCATCTTAGTTCGAGATAGGATTTTCGTTTTAGATTAATTTTGTATCTGTCAATGAAATCTACATAAAAGGAAAACATTTTTGGTTCTCAGTCGCACAATTCAGTTCTTATATTAGTCAACTCTTTTTTATTGATATTAATCTTTATCCAAAACATTTAAAAAATCAATCATAAAGATTAATGTAATATAGTGTATATTAGTCCATTTATTTTTTGACAATTAACATTAGAAATCATTTTTTGTTTTCTTATTAGAGTTAGCCTTAACATACTAATTACTCATTAATTTGTAACATAAACTTTCAATAAATAATAATTAGAATAACTTTAACTTTAATATAGCGGTATAAGTTAAATAAGATTTTACTAATTGTTTACTTAGAATAAATAATAGTAACATTTAGTTAAACTTTCATTTAATGGGTTATCATAGATTTCTTTAGAGTTTAACTTTTAGCATATTAAATATTAATTAATATTTTATATTTAATAATAGTTTAATGTAATTAGAATAATTTTAATAGTGCATTTAAATAGATCTTATTAAATGTTTACTTAGAATAATAATAATAGTATTTATTTAACTTCATTTTATAGTTTATTATAGATATATTATAATCTTATAATAAACTAGATTAAATATTTAGAATTATTATTAGAACTATATTAGTGATATTTAGGAATATATTATAAGTTTAAGGTATACAGTATATTCAGTTAATTAGCATAATAACATAGGATATATTAGTTTAAATTTGACATATGAGATAAATAGGAGTACTTTAATACTTAACATAAAGACTTTAACAATACCGTAGCATTAACAGTGTGTTATTTTAAGATTAATAGATATTATTAAACTAACAAGTTTCATAGGGATAACATTATCATAGTGTCATTTAGGATTAACAATTAACAGTAATTTAATAATATAAAATCAGTTAGGTTAGAATAGTTAGGCTAATTGTAAGACATAACTTAGTCGCGGCTTGGCTGAGCCCTAGATCAGCTTAAGGATCAACTCTCTTGGATAATAAGCAAGAGAACTAATCTGATATCTCTTCTCCGTCAATGAATGAAATTTGTATTTTAAGTAATCGGAGTTTGGGAAAAGGTAAATGGACCTAATTTAACTAGTTAGAGCCACTACTACAAATGGAAAAGGAGCTGATTTAAGCTCCAGACTGGGTGGTTATCCTCCAATGTTGTTGCAGCGATTTTCGAGGCTTCAACATTTTTGGCGCTAGAAAGAGGGCCTGAGCTAGTTAATTTACATGAAATCTTGTTTTACCATTTTAAACTAGCCATGCCTCCTATTTGTATTCCTACATTGGATCATGCTTTCAGTTCGCCCAAGCCTACCAAAGGTATACCCAAGAGACAACTTGAATCAATATATGAACTGCAATATGATGGTGAGAATTTCATTTTTTCTTTAGATCATGTTGACCAATTTATACATAAATGCAAATGTTTCAACATCACTAAAGACAATGAAATTTGCAATTTATTCACTCTCACACTTCAAGGAAGGATTCGATAATGGTACAAGATCCTACCAGCTAAGTGTATTCACTCTTGGAATCACTTTATCTAGGTATTCTTTTTTGCTCATCATAAATACAACTATGAGAAGTTGTGCTTAGAATTTGATGAATTTACGATCTTTGATAATGAAAATATTAGCAAACTTTCTGATAGATTTATGTTATTATGCTACAGATTTCATTATGATGATTTACCTCCTAAGAAAATTTTGATTAAGAAATTTACTTATGTTGTTCAAAAAAATAATATAAAAAATTATATGGAACACAAAGAAGAATCTCCAACATTAAATCTTGTTTCTATTATAGATCCTATTGAATCCCTAAATGAAAATTTCAATCTGTCTCAACCATCAACATCAGGAAAGAATCTTACATCTAAAGATGTTTTTATGGTACCTCCTAATGTTTAAGATAATGAGTCCAATTCAATAGAATCGAATTCTATACAACAACAAGATTTAAGGAACAATCATAACAATAATTCTTCTTTTGAAAATGAGCTAAAATCTATTGTGACAATCGACGACACATCATTAATCCAAGGAAACAAAAATGATCATCTTGAAGAAAATTCACCTAAATTACATTACGATTATCATTATTTGCAACCTAATCATTGTATGTGTCAACCTATTGGAGTATTTGCTGGTTCAAAACTTAAGAATGATTTACATCATAAAATGCGAGGGGTATTTTTAAGTGATCAATTACTTATTGATATGAATCTGGAAACCTTTATCTATCCTTTCTACAATATTCAAGATACTTACAAATCATTATAAAGGGATGTGATATTTAATAATTACGATATTCATGAGTTTAGATCAGTTGATAAGTTCAAAATTGGCCCCTTCCATTATGATTTAGATCATCAAACTCTATTACAATTTTTCAATATTAATCATGAGTTGGTTAGTTGTCTTAATTTTGATGTATACATAATAGATTCCTCTAAGGATTTTCCTTCTTTTTCTCTTTATGACGATGATCAACGTCTCATAAAGGAAAATGACAATTTCTGTAAAAGCCTAGAAACATTTGATGTTAATACTTCTATTGCACAATTTTCAAAAACAGAACCTTGGTGGATTCTTAAAGGTAACATCTCTAACCCTTTAGATTGTACATATTTCGATAAATTTTATTTTTGGTTAGAAAATCATTTTAGCATAAAATTTTCTAATTATAAATTTCTTCTATTTTCATTCTTAGGAATTAACATGTATAAATATTCTATGATTTTTGTATATAATTTAATAATTAAGATTTATATTTTTCTAACACATGTAATGTATATTTTTGTAGGTAATAAAATTAGTGCTTTGTTACATTGGAAATATGACTATAGCTAGTCCTTTTCCTTCAAAAGGTTTAGAGTAGGAATAAATTTAATTTTGTTTCATATTTTTGTTGTTTTCCAAATAATGCAATTATGATGAATAAGGATGAGACCTTATCAGACATTTAGTTGGCATCCTTCTTATTTTTAAGGTTTTCATTGGTAAAACAAATTTTTACATTTAAGAAAGGATAAACCCCACATTCTAAGATGTTAACTCAAATTATAAGGCTCATTTCCACTTTCTACTCATACAATTGCAATAGAATTTAAATTTACATTTTAAATAATGTTTAATAAAAAGAAATTCACAAGATAAAATTTCAAATGATGACATACAATATTTTATTATCCCACTTTATTCATATGTCAATTCATTTTTATATCATGTGAAGAATCCTTGTAGCATCGCTTAGTTTTTAGATTCAATAATTCATGATTTTCAACATATCCAAACTTAGAGATAAATGTAACTAGTCTTGCCTATTTTTTTTATACTCTTCATACGAAGACATCAAGATTCACAAGGTAATTTGGTATGCATTTTTCTCAGGTCTGGGTACATGTTGATCTTCATTTTTCATTGGTTACTTTCTTTTATTTTCTCTTTTAGTTATATTTTCTTATCCTTGTTTTCTTTCTTTTGCAGGTTTTATGAATGCAATTTGAAGATTTGGTTTTACTAGTGAAAGCAATTCAAAAAAGAAAATCACCATGATCCATATAGGGAATTCCTTTTCCTCTTCCAAATTTTTCTTCTTACTTCATTTACAATCTTTTTGAAACTAATTGTTAGTCTTACTCTTAAAATATGATCATTAAAAGACTTGCAAGATAAGTTTTAAGAAAAATTGGCAAAAGATTGAAAACTCATATTAAAGCATTTGAATAAAAATTTTAAAACTGCATCAATGCTTTTAAAATAGGAGCAATATTTAACAAACATCTTACAAGATAAAATTTTTAATTTTAAAACATATTCATCATTCTATATTTTTTATCTTGTAAATATTTTCTCATGATTTATTCTCTTGATGATCTTCTTTCTGGTTTGTTATTTTTCATTTAATTTCTTTCGATTTTAATAAACTTAGGAACATGATAACCCTTGTAAAAATAAATAAATAAATAAAAAATAAAAATAAAAAGACAATAACTTAACTTGATGAATATTTGAAAACACAAACTCAATGTTTTTGTCAAAACATTATCATCTTGTTTGAGTGGTTTTTATTTTCATGTTTTTGTTTTTAAGAGCTTGTTTGTTTTCATTCTTACTTCTTTCATTTTCATTTTTTCCCCTTTCAAAAGAGTTCATTTCACGATAGATCATTTTTCAATTACTTTGAAAATCCTCATACATATTCTTTTAGTGGTATTACCAACTGTTAGTAAGAGGAATTTTTCTATTCAACTTTGGTTTCATTCATGGGAAATTACTAACTCTATATTTAAAGAGAATTCTAGGGTTAAAGAAATAATATTGAGTTAATTTTCAAAATTTCTTCCATTCAGATTTTAATTTAAAACTCTAAATATTTCTTTTATTATAATTTTGATGATCTCAAACTATAACATAAGAGTTTATTTTTATGACAGCTTATCTTAAAAATCAGCTTTAGCTAAATTAACACAAGCAATATCAAAAGTTTAGTTTTTAAACTCTTCTATGTCATCCCAAATCTCTTAAAGAGATAATTTGTCTCCCTATCTATTATCGCCAAATATGAGAGTATAAATTAAAAGCTACAAGATCGTGAAAGATAAAGGGGTCTCTTTACAGATCCAGCCTACCATGATCATAGATTCTGATAATTATGACATTGTCAATCTGATTACCACATCAAGATAATGCCTCACAACTTTACGTTGTAAGACAAGAGGTCTCATCACGAGCCGACTTGTTCATGACTATCAAAACTTGTGAATGGAATTGTCATGATCTGGTCACCAAGCCAGGGAAATGGTTCTCAGGTTTTTAATAAAATTAAGTTTTCTCTGAATATTTAAATATTAGATGGGATATTGACATTTTTGGGCTAAGAGGTAACCCTGCTGAGGCTATGGACGCCTGTTAGCAGTAGTGGCCCTACCTATGATTATAAGAGTTCATATTTATCACTAAACAAAACAACATGTTTGTGTTATTTAAGTTTAAGTTGTCATTTAATAGTTGTCCGTAATTAGCTCTCTTATAATCAATATTTACAAGATATGCAAAATGATAGTATTTGATTTCATTTAAGAATTTCGAAGAAAAGTATGAATCTTAGCAATTTGATTTAATTTAACTTTTGTTTCTTTTTCCTTAAAATTTTATTAGTAATCCAAACATAGATAACTGGTTCTTCCCAGTATGTCGCCAATTGTTGTAGTGAAATACAACTCCCCCCATTTTTCATTTAAATTTGAAAAATGGGGACCTTTTTAAATGATTACTTGATAGTACTACTATTGAAATTTGAAAATGAGGAAAGACCTAAATGGGTTCGATTTGTTCTTATTGATCTATATTAATCTGTTTTGACCTCATTTGGATTAGTCGTTGTGAAATGCACTTGTTTGAAGGCCTTTTATTTTTTATTTTATTTTTATTTTAGGGATCCTTGATTTTCCAACTCCCTTCTTTATTGGCATTTTGAAAAAATTCTTGACTTCTTGAAACTTTACCACTTGCCTCATTGTTCTGATCATATTTTTGCACCTCCTTGTTTCCTTTTGCATTCATGGAATATTTTCATAAATGATCAATTGAAGACGAAGTGGCACCTTCTGTTGCCACATCACCTCGCATTTGGCATTTGATCGCACTAGTTGGCATCTCTTCCACATGACTTAGCGCATCATTTTGCATTCCACATTGATTGTCTATCTCCTTCACTTGGTTTGACATATCCATTAATAAAGAAGTAAATAATTAATTTATCATTTTATTCATTTTTGTACATAAATAAATATAATTTCATTATTTTAATAATTTATAAAAACATTAGATTAATTTAAAAAACTAGATTTATTTTCTTACATCAAAATTCAAAAAATAAAAAACATTTTATTTTTATTGAATATTGTAAATATATTAAATTCTTTTAAAATAAAAAAACACAAAACAAATCATATATATAAAATATCACACCTAAAACTATGATATAATAAAAGTGGGTTAAATCATTGAAACAAAATCATATGAATCGGACTTAAAAAAAAAATACAACACATTGTTTTAAAACATGATGGGTTAACATATATTGATATAAAACTTTATTAAAAACCCACTTATTAAAGTTATATCTATATTCTAAAAGCCATGGAACTAAACTATGATATAACACATTATTACAAAATTTCGAGGGTTTAAATACAAGGTAATAAAACTTATAAAAACCCATGGCATTCTAAAATATCATAACCCATTTGCAAATGTTAAAACCGCATTTTATTAAACTCCGTTTTATTAAAACCGAAATTTGCCAACGTTAAAAATCTAACCATATTGCACGTGGCAAGTTTAATTGGAAAAATCGAATTAGTTGGAAGTAAATGCACATGAGGGAATATTTTGATTTGATTGAGATTTTGTTTCAGGCTTGTCTCCAACTTAACTCCACTAGCTCTACACTTGGCACCAACAACGATCAACGAGTTCCTCAAGGAGGCTTAACGCACAACAAATTGGGAACATCAATACGAGGTGTCACTTCTTGGCTTGATGGTTGGAGAGTTTAACTCCCTCTTGTTGCACATTCGCCTCCCCTTGCTTCACACATGGATATTTGACTTATAAAATGCGGTAGAAATATTTAAGTTGACCACTAACCAGGTTCCCCTTGCTTCACACATGGATATTCAACTGATAAAACGCAGCAGAAATATTTGAGTTTACCGCTAACCAAGTTCACATAGAGCAGTCAATTCAATGCGCCTGCTAGGATTTTTATTATATTCTAAAGTCCTATTGTGGGTTTTACAAATTTAATCTTAGCGCTAATGTTTGGGGGTCTTTATCCTTAAGTATAAGGATGATGCATAGAGATAGGGATTCAAATCTCTTATCACATTTTTTCTCAACTAAATGTATTTTTGGCTAACACAAGTCCAAAGAAACCTTATATAAGCCATCACAAATGTAAAGAATAGGAGGGGGAGAAATTTCTTTAAATCAGTTTTTCAACGGTTTGAAGGAGACGCTACAGGATCAGAAGGAGAAGGGGTCACGATCCAGCATAGGGGATTCTTTGCTATCATTCAATCTGCACTTTTTGCATAGTTTTCTACCTTTTCAGGTCTGAGAGACTATTTACAAAAAGAGCCATGCTGGAGTTTTCTTTTTTTCCTCTTTTAAAACTCTCTAAACATGAAAATATGTCGAGTTATCCCTTTGTTAGACTCGTTAAACCCTGATGACATCAGACTTCGTCACCATGACATTACTCAAATTACTCCTTCCTAGGGCTCGTAAAATGTACTAGGTTGGATTTGTCCGAAGGAAAAACTTACATTGCAAGCATATCTATCCCCTTCAATATTGCTCTAAAAATAATTGGGGTACTCGCCATAAATGATGGGGGAAAATGGAACCAAGTTTTAGTTATGTTGGCAGTATGTCGCTCTTGAACATGACACTTGTCTGCATTCGTGTTGGGTTGGGGACATCTCATTTCGTCATTTTTGCCTCCATGGGTTTGGGTAATATGTTTTGACCTCTCATTTTCTCTTTGCCACATCATCATGACCTTAGATCCCTTTCATTTCAAACACTGCCAAATCCAGAGTCATGTCGCTGATATGTTCAAGAGAAGTTTTGCCTCTACAGTTTTCAACCTCCCTCTAATTCTCTATTGGGCCTGATTCATTATCATCATGTTAATCTGTCTTCTGTCGATGTTGTGGGAAACATTATGACCCTCCTTTGACTAGATCACTTCCTATTGACTTCAGCTCATTATCCAAGAATTTGGTCTAGAAACTCCCTACCGGTACCTTGGAGCCTACATGCCTCAATGGTAGGTTCTTCGCATTCGACAATAGGTCCACATCATTGGCCTTCGATCGAGTGATTCTGTGGGTTTTTTACGCTAGCTCATTGTTCAAATTTTGTGGATTGTACCTATTGTACCTTGAGAGCCATTTTAATTATTGGTGGCTTCTCTCGTGCCTGTTAACAACTTTCATCATTGGCTGGTAATCAGGTGACTTTCTTGCATGTTCGATTTCAGCTCACATATTCGCATGCTTGAATTTGTACGTGTTCGGGTCAATATGGAGCGCAAGACCCTGGGTTTTTTCTAATAAGATCTAGGCTACAGGATACTATAGTTTATCATGACTTTATTACATTACCCTTCTGATTGGATGGCTGCGACCATACCTGAGTCTATTTGTTGATCCTTACTACTGGATGGCTGCATCCATACCTCGGATCTTAGTTTATATATGTACTCTATTATGGATGGCTGCACCCATGGTAGATGTTCATGTATCAGACATATCAGTTGTATTTGTAATTGCAAGTCTTCCGATAGTGGTGTTTGGTTAGAATGCGTTCTCGTAAATAATTTCACCCCTTTCTCCCTCTTGGACCTCATGCTTTAGGGGGTATCTGTTACACAGCATTTTGTCACCATCCCTGCAATCCCCATCCTGAACATTGAAGGCTCATTTCTATGACCAAAATAAAGTGTCATGCCTTGCAAATACCATAATTGCATCCGTTGCCATGAGCACAACATTCCTTCTGTTGAAAACTTCCTAAACAGACCATCAGAAACACCTGTTTTTTCCTTGGCGCTAGTAGATCGTTATGCCCTCGCGCCAATTAGGAAATTAACACTGGACACCATGCCCATTGGCTCTCTGTCCCAGTTAGCTACCCACGCCAACTTTTTTATGGAATGTTTTTTAAAAATAGAGGCAAAGTTTCCATCATAACAAACTTTGTGGGCGAGTCATTTGGAGTGGTTTGACTGAACAACCATGGCCTTCCTCCTTTGGCCTCTTGTTTCCACCTTTTGGGGAAAAATTCCAAGGGGTAAGGCCTCCCTTCCACTATTGTAGGGATCCCAACCTCCTCCTCTCCCTCTATAAATACAGCCATATTCCATTGATGTGCTAGCTGAACTGAACATATTATAGCTGAAACGTTGAAGAGATTTATGTACATTTTGTGAGAAAATATAGAACGAAAGAGTCCCTCATTGAGAGAGCTTAGACTTGTGTCTTCATTCGGTCTGAATTCCCTAAAAATCCATTGAGACGCGCTTCGATTGAACCCCACTAAAGGATTTTGTGACATCAAGGCTTGGTTGTAACTCTTTCTTCTATTAAAACATATACATGACTATTGTCTAGTTCCCATCTTGCGTTATGAGTTTTATTTGATGCAATATGCTTAACCCTCCTTGACTGGTTAGTAATTATGAAGGTGATCATTGTTTCGTATGCTGCTTTTGTTTTCTGATCTTTGTGCAGGTATCCAAGCATCGTTGTGGAATGATTGTGACCCTCCGAGATAGGAATCAAGAGGCCACCACAACAGCAACGACAACAATGTTGGACTTCAGGTAGGTTGATCTACCTCGTATTTTCATTCATTAATTAGGAACTTCCACTCTAGCTTGTCCATTTGTTACTAGACCCACTCTAGGGCTAGAGGGATCATCTCTGTCCACAGAGAGGATTTACCTTCATAACAACTGGCCGAAAAATGACTAGGGAAAATTTGGGAAAGTAAACAGAACTTTTTACGGTAGCAGGTTGCTCTTGAACATGACACTTCACTCCATAACTGTGACTATTTGGGTTGGGTAATATTCTTGACGGTTCATTCATACCTATGGTTCATCGTACCTTCACTTCGGTTTTGGGTCAATGCTGCCAACCCATCTAAGTGCTGCTGATATGTTCAAGAGAATTCATCCAGTGAATACTCATCCTTCTGCAATACTCATAAACCTTCATTCTCATGACAGTCATCCCTAAACATTGCTATATCAAGTCATACCTTTGTCTCTGAAATCATTAACTCCCATTTTGCAATAAAGTGATTTCTTGTGGACAAAAAATCATTATCCAGGAAGTTCACTTAGAAACATCATTTTCCAGTACCATGAGGCTTGTTAGAACATCGACAAGATCCTCACATCCGGACTTTTGACCGAAATATTTTGTTTGGCGTTTGACATCAAATCATCTATTCACGCCCTACGAAATGTACTACAGTACCTTAAGGGCCATTGACATCAATGGTGGTTCTCTCGCATTTTTTAATAACTCACATCATTGGCTGGTAATCAAACGATGTTTTACCATGTTCGACTACAAATCATATATTCGCATGGCTAGACTTGTACCTAAATGATGGAGTGAAAAAAATAATAAGACCCCGGATCTAGTTTCAGCCATCCGGGTTGCAATTTCAGGATTGTTGTACACATCATCTGTACGGTGACCTTACATTAAGATCATCATTCGAACATGGGCCTATTTCTGTAGACGTGTCTGTATTGGGAAACATTCCAATATAGACGACTTTCTGCACTATGTACATGTTATTAGATAGTTTATGTGATGAGCATGGGAATTCCTTCCCTCAGAAATTCGTGATCAAGAGGATATATCATGATGTAATGTATTTTAAGATTGATGCAGGTTGCCACTTCGCTTCAGCTCCATCCCATCACAGTGTAAATCATCTCATTCAAAAAATATTATTATTATTATTCTGACTTCATGCTTTACGGGGAAATCTGTTATAGGTCAATTTGGGCATCATTCCCAATGACCTGGTTAAACTGGACATCATCCCCAGAACCGATGAATAGGGTCTATCATCCCCTATCATTTCAGTTGCTACATGCCCTAAGACAAAGAACAAGAACAAATCATCCATGAATTCCATTGCAAGGTTTCCAAGATTTGAAGTACATGTTATATCACCTATGAGCTCACCAATGTAGTCTCTCAAGGGGCTAAATGCTTTGCATATGCAGGCACCTCCATTCAAGGGTGCTCTGCAAAGCACTTCTTGACACTCAAGGGTGTGTTGGTCAATTAGGAGCAAATTTCTCATTGTTACGGAATCTCCACATGGCCATTGCCCTCTAGAAGAGTGCATATGTATCAAAATTTGAATCCATGTGTCCATTCAACACCTCTGAGCTTGGGAACATTTATTTCCTATTATTAGAAAGTCATTGATTGTGAAACTACCTTCAACTCATCTATAAATTGAGCACAAATCCTAGTGCTTGAGAAGGAAGAAATTTAGTAGAGAAATGTTGTTGGAATCTCAATTGAAGGTTTGATTTGAGTGATATGATGCTGGAGAGACGTTCATTGTGATGAGGTTGGGATGATGCTAGAGTTGGTGAGATAAAATCAATTGCTGGTTGTAACCTCCCCTTCTATCCATTAATAAAGATCATGCTTACTTTCCCACATATGTATCTGTATAAGCTTCTATCTTTCATATTATGGATTCTCATATGATGTATATGTTTCATGTTTCATTGATTTAACTGATTAACATGAATATCCATCTATATATTGCAATCTCTTTGTTGTTTAGTGTTCATTCTTGCAGGAAATATTTTGGCGATCTATCTTGGATTTGAAGCTACAGCAAGAGTGACAGAAGGAGAATAGGAAGTGATTGGACTCCAAGTAAGTTTCTTAATCTATTTTGTGTGTCTATTTATTGTTAGGAAAATTAGTTGCAAAGTCTTTAATCTGTTGTTCTAAATGCACACCACATTTAGGGAAGAATGTTTTATCCGTAATACATAATTCCAAATAACACCTCCTATAAAATCCGTAGAAACACTCTCCCATGGACAAGAAGGTACTAGAAGTGATGTATATAATCCCAAATTTCTATTGCTAGGCTTACTGACAACACATAATTAAAATCCTCTTACAAATCATGACACACTTTCAAGCATACAAGGTCAGTAACAAGACCTTTGTAATTGTGCCACTATCTTACCTACACCGAAATGACCAGCAATAAGAGAAGTATGTACTTCCCTTATGATGTTGACTCTATCTCCTTGTGGAATGCATAGCTTGACAAGATGATATAACAATTTATCATGCAAATGATAATATAATTCCTCTACTTGGTTACCTTAACACAAAGTCACATATACATCTTTGAAATTTATCTAAAGCATATTGCTCTACATAGATCTCATGCATGACATACTTATGCTTAAGAACAATGGATGTACTAACAATTGGTCTATAAAGCATATCAACAACCTTGTTATAGATACCTTTCTTATACCTTATCACCAAGTGGAATTTTTGAAGAAAACCCATCTATCTGAAGTGCCTCTCTTTTTGTAGTTTTTTTTGTGATTGCAAGTATTGCAATGGCTGATGATCCATGTGAATGATTGTTTCCTTACCCATCAAGTAACGTTTCCAATTTTTCACACTTTTCACCAATGCATAAAATTCCTTATCGTATATAGGATAGTTAATCATTGGACCATTAAAACTTTCTGAATGAAAACATATGGGATTACTATGTTGCATCAAGACCGCGCCCATGGCATAGTCACTTGCATCAGTTTGAATCTCAAATGATTATCTCAAGTCAGGAAGTGAAAGTACGGGTGTTGAAATCATATTTTCTTTCAATGCATCAAATGATTTTTGTTTTTTTCCTCCCCACTGAAAAACCTCCTTAACACTTTTCGATGCATGCAATGGAAGAAAATTTAGAAATCAACTTTCTCTAATATTGTGTTGCTCTCAAGAAACTTCTAACTCTGTCACTATCTTGGGTTTTGGCTAATTCAAAATCAACCTTGGAGGGATCTATTTTCAACTCACTTGCTCCAACAATATGACCCAAGTAGACAAAATAATTTTTTCCAAATTCACATTTCGACATCTTTGAAAACAACAGTTCCTTATTTAAGACATATAACACTTGCTTGACATGCATGGCATGTTCTTCATGGGACTTGCTGAAAATTGATATTTCATCTAAGTAAACTATCACAAAATCATCTAGAAATGGCCTTAGAACATCATTCATTACACACATGAATCTAGAAGGAACATTACAAATCCCAAAGGGCATAACCAACCATTCAAAAAAACCTTGCTTTTTTTTTAATGTTATCTTCCATATGTCTCCTTCAGCGATCCTAATCTAATGATAGCCACTCCTTAAGTCAAACTTAGTAAAGTACACAACATATTTCAATTTATCAAGTAAATCATTGATTCTAGGAAGAGGGTAATGGCTCTTAAATGTAATCTATTTCAATGCACATAAGTCCACACACATGCGCCATGTACCATCCTTATTTGGCACTAAAACAATAGGTGAACCACATGGCAATGTGCTTGGTCAGATGATCCCTTTTTCAAGAAATTCTTGGATTTGTCCCTAAATTTCTGCATTTTCCATCACTGACATCATGTACATGCCAATGTTAGGAAGAGGACATTCTTGTTGCAATTATATTTCTTGTTGGATTCCTATTTTCGGAGGCAATTCTTTAGGCTCTTGAAACATCTCATCATATTGGTTAACAACCTCAACCAAATCAGATTTCAACTTTGTATCACATCCTTGAAAGGCTTCATTCTCAAGAACAATCTTGGGTTTAATCATCAAAAGTGAAAATTTATTGCTAGAGTTAACAAGCTGCTTCATTTGTCCAACATTCACAAGTTAAAGGTTTATTTTCTTGCGATGTGCTCTAACAATTTAGTCAATACCATATTTAAACAATGATACGTGTTTTCACGGTGATGAAAGATATCTCTCATGTCATAAAGATATGGGCTTCCCAAAATAATACCACATATGTCTACTAACACTACATCAAGTTCTACCTCATCGATGGAGTTTGTAGTAATGGAAAATTTCGAATTTCATTTTCTAGTTACTTGCAACTTTGCATTGTCACACACCCAACCTAAAGGATAAGGTTTAGGATGAGGAATGGTTTCCAAATTCAATTTCTTGACAATGTTTTCAGAAATGAGGTTTTCTTGTGAGCCACTATCAAATGTAGTGTCTATTTTGTTATGTTTCGAGATAAATCTAATATGGAAAATATCAATTCTTTATTTTTCGTTTTAAGTTTCATTAAGGCTATTTAAAGAACTAGTGCTAGCAATAGATTCCTTACCTTTCAATCCCGTGGTTGTGACCTTTGTTTCATCTCCTGAATCAGATCCTAAATCATGTTGTGTAGTTGCAACTATCTTTTGTTTTCCTTTATTGTTAAAATTTTTGGGTCTCATTTCAAAATGAGGTTTCCAACAGTGACCTTTATCGTGGCCTTCCTTTGAAAAATGTTCACATGTTAATTTTTCTCCCTCTTTCTTGATGGAAGCATTTTTCTTCCCTTTTCCTTTGAATTTTCCCTTTCCTTTGTCTTCGCCCTTAAATAGATTTTTGCTGCCCTCTTGTGGAACATTTTCCCCTCTTGATTCTAGATGTGTTTCTTATACACAAACCCCATCTAAATTTGTAGGGTTAAACATGAGAATAGTGTGTCTCAAGTAGCTATGTAAATCTCCCATGTATTTGAGTCAAGTGTCTTGAGAGGATAAATATACACCCAATATCAATGCTCTCCTAAAATCTTGGGTATAACTTTGCACACTTTCACCCTTTAATTGCCTAAAGTTTTGCCAATCCATGATATTTTTTTGCATGTACACTAAAGGATAAAATTGTATTCTTAATTCAACCACAAGATCATTCCAAGAAGTTATGATCTTACCTCTTTCCTTCGTGTCCTCTTGGGTTTTGGCTCCCCACCAAACGAGTGCTACACTTTCCAACCTTAATGAAGAAAATTGAATCTTGGTCTCATCATATTTTATCCTTTGTATCCTGCAATACACTTCAAGTTGACGAACCCAATTATCTAATTTCTCAGCATTTACCTCTCCATTATACATAGGCAATTCAAACTTTATGTCAAGTTTCAAAAATGGAGTTTTACCATGTCCTTTAGTGAGTGTGGAGGTGTTTGTGAAGGGGTTGATGTAGAATATGATGATGGTGAATATGAAGGTGAGGAGAAAGGTGGAGTTGAAGGTGGTTTATCACCATTTCTGCTATTCCTGTTTGGAGAATATTCTCCATTTCCTCCATTTCCTTTTGGAGGATTTAAGCTCTCACCTTGCAACCTTGAATTACTTTCCTCGTAGGGAAATTTCACCATCTCAGTCATGCCAAAGAATGATTTCCTGAAATCCTTCACATCCTCAGTCACATTTTCAGCCTCTCCTTCATGTTCCATGATTGGTGAGGCCTTTAGTGAAACTTGAGGTGAAACTTGTGGTGGATATTGTGGCAAATGTGCTCTCCTTGAACTAGCTTGAGCACTTGCTCCCACAAGTTTTCCTTCTCTTTTTAGCTAAAACCTTGTAAGCATTGGAAACACTTGCAACAAAATTAACCCAAGCCAAGAAGAGTGATGCTAAAAATCCATACTGCTTGCATTAATTTGATGAATAAACATGTATTACAATTTCTTTTCCCAACTGAGCACAACGTGCAATTGAATAGCCTATATTTCTGCTCACTAAGAATCTCCAACCCAAACTTAGTCAATTTATGTCTTTGCTTGAGCCCCTATATCCTTACGCAATTCCTTGATAAATTAGGCCCCTATTATTTAGTAATTTCTCCAAAATGGATTGCATAATTCCCAACGTTGATCATCTGACTGAATGCAACCCCTGTACACTCAAGACTAGTCTACAATTGATGTTACACTGCCTTGGAATCCCCACCATAGCTGGGGAACTCAAATTCGCTGCATGCACTGTCTATTTTGGGTTGATTTATCAGTTAATTGGATGATCACCGAGTTTTATTGAAGTCCCATTGCACAACTAACCTTCCACTAGTTCCTCCAACTGTTGGAACTAGTTCAAATGAAAACAAATTGAGATAAATGACCTTTACTGCTGCAAATTAGTAATCACACATGCTTAAATGAACTCGAACTCCTCCAAATCGAATTTACTGAGTAAACTGGGTGACAAAATCCATGTCACACAAGTTAACTGCATGCAAGTTGTTTATCGATGTGGAAATTTGAATTTTCCCAATTTATTCTAGGAAAAATATAATTTATAATTTATTTCTGCATTTTTCAACAAAAAATATATATTTTTCAAATGAAACCTCATAGGAAAACCTAAAGGATGCTTCACCCATTGAAGTATAGTATGCCTCACCTAGGATAATTCGAGCTAGTGAACCATTGGCATAGAACAAGCAAAATGTTCAACAATATTGATGACAACCAATTGAATTGACTTCTTCTGGTATTCTTAGAATACACACACACATTAACTCATTCTCACACTTACAAATGCTAGCAAGATGGGGCCAGGGATTTCGAAATATTTAGTTCATTTGATTATTTCTCTCTCTTAGAAAAAATCAAATGAACTAAAAAATTCGAAATCCCTAGCCCATCTTGCTAGCATTTTTAAGCGTGAAGATGAGGTGATATGTTTTAAGCTAGTGAAAATTACATATTATTACAGTCTATTGTGGCCAGCAACAACCCCCCTTCTTATTTAGTATTAGTAATAATACTAAATAAGTGGGGACCCTTAATCCAAAAATCCAAAAAATCATTTAGTGCTTGTTTTTCCTTTCTCAATAAAACTTACTATCATAAACTTAGGAAAATTCCTTGAAAAATCTTTAAAAAAGCTTAAGTTTTATGATATTATAGAATAAAATCATTCTTTGAGAAATATCGCATCGCAAAAGGATAATGAGTGCCTCTTTACAAGCGGAATTTTAAAAGTGTGATGCGAGACTACGCGCTAAAATAACATTCATCGCATCGCAAAGTTTTAAATATCATATTTTATGCTGAGAAACCTCAAATCACCGATGTGCGATAACATGTATCGCAAATCACATTTCGCAGAAAATATATTAACGAATGTTTATCATATGTTATATTTTGTGATATTGCGATTTACATAATGACCGTGATTTTGCGATAATTACGTTTTACGGTGATTTCGATTCACAGGATATTGCGATTTGTGATATTGCGATTTTGCGATATTGCAAAGCAAATCGCAGATCATAGGATCACACATTCTTAAAGCTCGTTGTACGAAGAAAATCTTTCCATAAATCAATATCCGTTATGCGCTTTGATGTCAAATTAATGAATGGATTGTCAATTATTAATGAAAAGGATTTTGTTTTGATTGAAAGGTTATTTCACGTTAAAATAATATATTTCATACGCCTTCAGCATCAAATTAATGAATGGATTGTCAATTATTAATGAAAAGGATTTTGTTTTGATCGAAAGGTTATTTCACGTTAAAATAATATATTTCATACACATTCAACATTTAAGACTATCCCGTCACCTTTCTCATATCATTATTCTCACTTAATTCGTAAAACCACAGGCGCGAAGAACAGGAGACTATACAAAGAAATATTCAGGGTATTATGGGAAAGAAAGAGAAAGCTCCGAGTTCTGAAAATAAAGAGATGGCATCCTTGTACGCAGACACTGCTTGCAACAAGGACGCTGGAATCACCACTTGGGAGAGTATGTTTAATTTTCTTGAAGAAGAAAACCCAAGAGTAATGGATGTTGCGGCTACTGCAGGCTCAAGTAATTCTTCTGAAGCATCTCTTAGAGAGTTGGCTTGTTCATTTTTGCACCGGATAGCAGCAAGACCTATAATTATTCCATATACAGACATGGTAAAATGGGTTCTGGATAGCACTAATATTATGGACAGGATGTTTAGAACTAAAAGTCAAGAGCTCATCGAGTCATTTACACCAGAAGATCTGAGGCTTATGTATCATTTTCCGGAGCCTCAGGCAACTTACAACAAACAATTTATGGAGAAATTTGCCAAGGAAAATGCAAATTTGGCAGAATGCACCAAGGAATGGTCCAGAAGAGATGAACCACTGAAGAAAGATAAACACGGTATGTACAGTACTGGTTCACTCACTTCTCCATATTTTTTTGCCGCTGCTATGCTATGTAGGCTTTTTGGAAAGCCTGACATTAATAAGTTCTTGCCTGAATGGCTTCCCTTATTGAATGTTGTTGTTAACGCTACCATTGTGGACTGGGCTAAAATATTGTCTGATAACTTAGCCACATCTATTTTAAATTACCGGTCTAAACGGACTGTCTCTCCGAGGATTTATTCTCCTTTTTATCTATCTGCCTATGTTATGGATTCAATCTGCTTTGTTTCTAAGTTCCCTTTAATGGGTTGGCAATGGAAAATTCAGGATCCCCTACCCATTCACGTTTATCACAAATAATTGTAGGAATCAAAGTTCATTCCTCATTTTTACAAAATTTTCCATGGCATAATGTTGCCTCTATACAGAGTATTGTATAATAAGGATGCTTCAAGGTTCTCCCCTGAAGCGAAAGTAGACATTCTCCTTGTCGCAAGATGGTTTGGAGAAGAATTTTTTACCTATGTGAGGGTTTTTGGAAGCTTTGTTTCTCCTCATGTTTTACCCTTGTATGTTCCAGATAAACTCATAGCTCGGGAAATTGCATATCAAGCTTGTGGAGAGGGAGGTTTGACAAAAGAATTAAAGGATGAAAAGAAGGCCATCTGGCCACAATTTCCTATATCCTACGGAGAATTTTCATTATTTGATGTTGGTCATGCGTTTAAGGAAGTAAACAATATTACATGTTTACAATTATTCAAGTTTCCAGGAAGGCTATTTGACGCATATGACGTCGCTAAGAATTTCACCACTGCAGTCAAAGTAAGATTATTTTTAGGAGAAGAAGATCTTTTTGATGATATGTTTCAAGAAAAATGTTCATTTAAAGAAATTTTGCATTTAGCTCAAACACGGTTTTCCCTAGAAGAAATTCAAGAATTTAAAATGTACAGAGAAATAAGATTAACCACTATCCCTTTGCATAATCTGCGATTGGAAACCAACTCCTAGTGTCAGTCTGAGTGGCAGCTTAGATACAGAAAGGTCTAAGTCAAAGTCTGACAAAGAAAATTCTGAACGTTCTAAAAAATCTGATAATGATAAAAGTGAAGGCTCAGTGAAGGATACAGCTCAATCAAAAGAGCTTTCACAACAACAGACTTTGACCACTCCACAGTTGAATCTCCCACCTCTTAATGTACAACAACCATCCATCAGCACTCAGTTAGATAAAGAATGAGAAACATTTAATGATTTAATTAATGTTGAAGGACAGAACATACAAACTCCTGTACAGACAACAAAAGGTTTAATCACAAGAATAAGTGGCAATGTCACAGAAACAGAACATATACCCATTACTCCTTCCTCTAAGCTTGTACTTAAAATAGAGGAAATTCCTCCTCTGGATATATTCTATAGCCCACAACATAAAGCAGTAGTAAGGAAGCAAAGGAAGAAGAGGAAATTAGAAAGTGTGCTCTCTACTGATGCAGAACAATTGGATGTTTTATGGAAAGATCCTACTACGGATCCCACTGAAAATCTTACTAAATTATCTCAGATTACAGGAGCTTATGCCTCCGCAACTATTGACAAAGCATCTGAGGTACGACTGTTATTAAATGAAAAAGAGGATCAAATACAAGTTCTGCAACAACAATTGCAACAAGCACATGCCAACAGTGAAGCACAGATACAATTTGAAAAGTTACAACAAGAGTTTCAGCAAATGCAGATCGGATATCAGAAAATCTTGGCCGAAAAAGAGAAACAAATACAGATTATGCAAGAGATGCATAAAGACGACCCCAAGCTTACAGAGTTTATCTCAGAATCTATTTCTTTGAATAATCAACTACTGCAACAACAAGATATATTATGCCAGAAAATCTCACAATGGAACTCTTTTTGTCAAGAAAGTGATAAAATCACTAATCATGTCATAGAATTACGACATGATTATGATTTAACTAATGAAAGAGTTACTAATTATTTGGCATGGCAAAAGACAGAGGAAGGAAAAAGAGTAGGAGCACCAATCATCAATGACATTCATAAAGAAATGCTCTTCAATAATTGGGATGCACAGATCAGAGAGGCAGAAAAAGCAGCAGAGGAAGCAGCTACAGCAGCAAGCAACATTACTGATTGTGTAAATGAAAATTTGCACAAGGTTAATTTTATTTCAGAAACTATTCCAGGATACTTACCGCAAGCACAACAATTGCAAACAGAGTGGAAACAAAAAGCTTAAGAGAAGGCAAAATCAATTCAAGGATTGACAAAAATAAATTGGGATTCTTACTGGACATGTCTGGTAAAACCACACAGTCAATGCAGTGCTCTTAATTGCATTATTAATTCTGCCGAGAAGATGGTGCCAGCACTTGTCGACTTCGTTTTTTCAAGACAATTAAAATCTGAAGTCGGTCAGCCCCCTCTTCTCAAATCAATGCTGGATGCTTGCAAATTCAAAGATCAAATTCATAAGTAGTTAGTTGTTAATTTTAGTTTTAGATTTAGTGTTAGTTTTACTTTATTTTTGCCTAGAAAAAGGACGGTCATTTAAACCGAATCCTAAAATTTTTGTAATAAACTATAATTAGATTTAGTTAGTAGTATTTAAACCCTTCTCATGCATTTAGAGAAGGGTCCTGAAATTTGTCAAAAACTTGTCCTCAGAACATGCACTTCTACACCCTCAGAGGAGGTTTTGATGAATGAATGGAACGAGATTTATTGATATCTGTGTCTAATATCTGCTACTGATGTTGCATTTCTGTACTCTTAGTAGATGTTGGATTAAGAAGATATAAGTCATTATTACTTCTAGCTCATGAGTAGAACCAGTTATAAATGGTACTTTTATCTCTTAACTATTCTGCTTCTGTGTTAAAAGTGATATTTATGTTTATTTATTTATATATTGATGCTTGAATGCTTAAGTTATCATTTGGCACTTTCTTACGGTGATAGCTATTTATTTATGCTTAATGTATGAATAGCTTATTATGCGATATGTTTTTCACAACTGCTTCATCTAACTTTTTATATGAAGTGGTTTATTTTTATTGAATTATTTTCTTATAACAGTTGAATGATCTTTATTATCGATTATTATTCGAAATCATTTTATATCGCATAAACAAGATTTTATCTCGGGTTTAGTTTAGAATTAGATATTTCTATTTAAATTAGAATACAATTTGCATATGATTAGATTAGAAATAGAATAAAAGCATTTCACTTAGGAGCCTTTTTAGAAAGGAAATATCTATTCTCAACACACACATACACATTGGGAAACTGGTCCCATTATCCCCAGTCGGACCCACTACACCAAACGGAAAAGGAGCTGCTAACCAAGGTCCGGACCGGGTGGGTATCCCCCTTGTTGTAGACCCGATTTTCGGGGCTTCAACATATTTGGTGCTAGAAGGAGGGCCACGAACTATGAATGGCAAGTAAATCTAAATCTAAATACCATTCTGAGAGTAAAACACCCTCACCATCTCCCCCGACTTCTCCATCGCACTCAGAAATTGTAAATCTAGAGCCAGAAGTCACAAGAAGAACAGACACTGCTACAAACCCTGACTTTTCAGAAGAATCTGCTATTGAACCTCCTGAAGTTGAATCTTTGATTCATAAACTTCAGCGATTTTCAATATCACCTCAAAGATCTGATAAATCTCAAGGCAGTGTGACTTCGCAATATAACCCTGCTCATCCTCTTACCAGATTATAGAGTGAGAAGCTTGGCATTCAGCCAACTGAATTACCTTTACCTACAAGAAAAAGAGCAAGGAAATCACCTAAAGGGTCTGATAGCGAGACTCTTTCATCATCATCATCCATCTCAACCTCTTCACCGTGAAGTCAACCATCCACCCCTCCACTTCAGACCATTGTCCCTCACTCCACTAGAACTTCCACATCACCTTCTCAATCATCTATAATTGTAATATCTTCATCTTCCCAATCACAGACATCATCTTCTACACTTTCCTCTGTTAGTAGTTCAGCGATGGCCCAAATGCCATGGAATAATCCAGGGGTAGTCTTAATGCCTGCACCCTTGAGTCAATTACCAGCCCATCCTGAAAAATGGCTGCCTAAGTTTAATCCTGAAGCAGGCATGTTAGCAGAAGAACATATAAACAATTTTATGTTGTCTATAAATCTCAATGGAGTTATTAATGAAGATGTTGTTGTCCGACTTTTCCCTTATACTCTACAAGGAGCAGCTGGATCATGGTATTTTTCATTACCATCTGGATCTATCACTAGTTGGGATATCTTTCAAGATCAATTTTTGACTAAATTTGGTGATGACAGGTCTACAGCGACATTGATCAATGATCTATCTAATCTTAGAGCTGACTCAAAAGAACTTGTCAAGGATTTTAATTCACGTTTCAATAAATTTTTAAACAAAATTCCTACTGCCTCCAAGCCTAGTGAAGAAGTGCGAAGTGAATGGTACATTTCTGCTCTACCATCAAACATAGCAATCTTCGTTGATAGGGCTAACAAAACAACTTTAGCAGATAACATGAAGGAGGCAATAGCGGTAGAAAAACGTATCATTGCTTTAGACAAGAAAAATGTGATAGAAGAACGAAAATCCAAGAAAGTCACTTTTAAGGAAGATCCCAAGAAAAAGCAATCAAAAGATCCATTTGATTTAGAAGGATTGCAAAAAGTTTTGAAAACCATGTCTAACGAAATGGTTGACATTAAGAAACAAGTGGCAGAAACATCTTCTAAAAAATATTTCAAGCCTTTTAGAAGAAACCCTTCAACTGATCCAAAGCCACCAAATGCTATTACTAATGCTGAATCAGAAGAAGAAGAAGAAGAAACTGCTACTGAAGAAACTACCGATGAAGAAGAAGTCGTAGAAGTACAAGGTATGTGGGATTTCATCCTCCCAGATGAGGAAGATCAAGAAGCATCCCCGGTTAGCACTCGAAGTAGAAATCAACTTGATCCTCCTCAACCTACTCCTAAGTCAAAGAGCGCAAGCTCATTGACTAAGGATAAAGTTGCACCCAAGAAAACGACATCTAAAGCAATTCAAACCAGCCCAGTCCAGACAGATTCATCAACTCCAGCAAGAACACTCATTGTTCCAGATGAAATGGAGTATAATATCATAGAAGACATGAAGAAGACTAGGGCTAACATCACTTTTTATGAATTGAGCAAGTTAAAACACCAACAAAAGGTACTTTTGAAAGAATTACATGTTGTACTAGAAAAACCTTTGCCTGATCCTGTCATTTCTCAAGCTTCCAACGAGATAGGAAGACCTCCAGCGAATGCGATCAGTAAAGTTGATCTAGAAAATATCGCTTTAATTGGAGGAATGTCAAGATCTCATAGTCCTCCATTTCTTCTTACTTATGAAGTTTTCAATAAAAAATTGCATAATTGTTTAGTGGATTCTGGAGCTTCATCTAATATTCTACCAAAATCAATATGTGCAAAGTTGAACATTCAACCACAAAAATATGCTGTGCGAATAGTCCAGTTAGATCGATCGCAAGTTGAAGTGATTGGCGAATTAAATCAGGTTACCATAAGGCTGTCATCTAATCCAAAGGTATGTCAAGTTATTGATATTTTAGTTGCAGATATTCCAGAATTTTATGGCTTAATTCTTAGCAGAGATTGGTCAGAAAAACTTCATGGATATTTTGCAACTGATTGGTCGCATATGTGGCTTCCTTACAATGGTAAACCAAATCAGATAAAGGTTGAATGAGAAAAACATCAGAAATACATAGTAACAGAACTGGAAGGAGAGAATGAACCAGTTGCATACAACAGTAATATCATTGGCAATTATTTAGTTGATTCTTTCTTAGGAAATTTCAATGCTCATACTTCACCTTATTTAGAACATTTTGTTTTATCTCAAATAGAAATTTTTTCTCAAACAGACAGTTCTAAATGTATTAATTTTGTAGATACTCCTGTAAATAAATCTTTATTTTGGAAATTATTTTTTGATGGTTCTAAGTCTAATGAAGGAGCAGGAGCAGGATGCGTTTTGGTTAGTCCAGAGGGAAACAAAATTATGTTAACTTGTAGACTTGAGTTTGATTGCACTAATAACACCGCAGAATACGAGGCTTTAGTCCAAGGATTATACAAAGCAATCGGATTAGACATCAAATATCTACAAGTTTTCGGAGATTCGGAAATTGTAATCAAACAGGTACGCAATACTATACATTGTTTATCAGGTCATTTAAAGCATTATCAATCTTTAGTCCAAGATCTGACTAAACATTTTATAGCATTTAATATTTCATCAATTCCCAGAATTCAGAATGCTAGTTCAGACCTCCTAGCTAATGTAGCTTCCAAGCTCATTCCTGCAGAAGAATTTAGTCCTGATCGATTTTCAATCAAATTAATCTTTAGACCCTCGATTCCTGATAACGTTACCAATTGGAGGATTTTCAATGATGATCCTGATATTGTAAACTTTCTCACATCTGAAGGATCTTACACCAATCAGATAATTGATGAAGACCAACATGACAGACAATTGCATCAAGATAGCACCAATAATGCTATGCCAAAATCAGTAGTCAAGTTAGAAGACCTTTATGATTTGAAAGATCGATTTAAAAGATCTACCAATTCAAAATTGCAAAGTTCGACTTTGAATTATGAATTAGTAAATCTAGGAACTGATGCCAAACCACAGAATATCAACCTAGGCCTTGGCCTAGCTCCTGAAGAAAAATTAGCATATGTTCATCTTTTGAAACAATATAAAAGTGTCTTTGCTTGGAACTATGATGAACTCAAAACTTATGACACTTCTATCATTCAACATACTATCCCAATGATAAATGATGAAAAACCTATCCAACAAAAGTTAAGAAAGATCCATCCCAATCTAGAAAATCAAATCAAATCTGAACTCAATAAGTTATTGAAAGCCAAAATTATTTTTCCCGTTCGACATTCTAAATGGGTTTCCAATATGGTTCCTGTTAGAAAGAAGAATGGAGATATTAGAATTTGCATTGACTTTCGAAACCTTAATAAAGCCTGCCAAAAAGATAATTTTCCTTTGCCTCCCATGGAGCAAATATTACAGGCAGTTGCAGGATCAGAATTAATGTCTTTCTTAGATGGTTTTTCTGGCTACAATCAAGTATTGGTTCATCTTGATGATCAATTGAAAACTACATTTAGAACCAAATGGGGCACTTATGCATATCAAAAGATGCCTTTTGGTCTGATCAACGCTGGTGCCACATTTCAGAGAGCCATGGACATTGCTTTCAAGGGATTAGTTAACAAATCAATGGTAATTTACTTGGATGATATAACCGTATATTCCAAAAAATGAAGCAATCATCTTAGAGATTTGAAGCATATTTTCCAACGTTGTCAAAGGTATGGGATTTCACTTAATCCGAAAAAATATTTTTTTGCATTAAGTGAAGGAAAACTTCTTGGATTCATAGTATCAAAATCTGGAATTCATATTGATCCTGATAGAATCAAAGAAATTTCTGAAATACCCTTACCTCACAACAAGAAAGCTATGCAATCTTTTCTTGGCTAGATTAATTTTGTAAAGAGATTTGTGCTAGATTTTTCGAGAATTGTATCTCCTTTACAAGCAATGATTAAAAAGAATTCAAACTTCAAATGGGGCAAAGATGAATATGAGGCATTCAATCTGATCAAACAAGCAATTATTAATGCTCCATCTTTAGCAACTCCAAATTTTTCCGATCCTTTTATTTTGTACACATTTGCCTCTGATAAATCTTATGCTGCAATACTCACTCAAGCAAATCAAGACAAAGCAGAAGCTCCAATTGCCTTTTTCAGTTCAAATTTACAGGGAGCTGAATTGAATTATTCAAATGTGGAGAAACAAGCTTATGCTGTTTTCAAAGCAATTAAATATTTCAGACCCTTTCTACTCAAAACCCATACAAAAATCATAGTACCGTTTCCAGCGGTAAGAAATATTTTAGTCCAAAAAGATGTGGGTGAGAAAAGAGCCAATTGGGTTACTGCTTTACAAGAATATGATGTAGAAATCAAACCGGCAAGTATTGTAAGAGGTCAAGGCTTTTGCAAAATACTAGCTGGAGCATCGCTTATTTCTGAAAAACCATCTGAAGAGATACAAACATATGAGGTAAGCCTAAACGATGTTGAATCATTATATGCTGATATCATATTTTATCTGAATAATGGATATGCTCCTCCAAATCTCGATCACACCAAGAAAAGAGCTTTAAGGTTGAAGGCTAAACAATATCAGCTTGTGAATGATGTTCTTTTTAGAATAAATTATGATTCTATTCTTCTTAGATGTCTGGAGAAATATGAAGCTGAAAAAGTCTTGTAGGAACTTCATGATGGGCCAGCAGGTGGACATTATGCTGGAGATGCTACTGCACATAAGATCCTCCATGCAGGCTATTACTGGCCCACACTATTTAAAGATTCACATAACTATGCAAGGAAATGTCAAATTTGTCAAACTACAACTGGAAGACAAAAGAAACCATCATTACCATTACCACCAGTCAACATTAAGCAGCCTTTTGATCAATGGGGATTGGACATAATAGGTGAGATCGTTCCTCACTCTTCTAAATAACATAGGTATATCATTATAGCAACTAATTATTTTACGAAATGGGTAGAATCAGTCCCTCTCAAGACTGCTAATGCTGAGCATATCATCGAGTTTATAGATCAGTTCATAATCACCAGGTTTGGTTTACCTTCTGCTTTAATGTTTGATAATGCATCGTATTTTTCTGGTAATGCTATGACTGAATTTGCACTCAAGAGAGGTTTTAAACTTAAATATTCTACCAATTATTATCCACAGGGAAATGGGTTAGCTGAATCCACGAATAAAAACTTAATCAGAATCATTAAGCGAACCATTGATCAAAATCATAAAAATTGGCATAAATCTTTAATATATGCTTTATGGGCAGATCGAATAACGCAGAAGGCTTCTATTGGCACTTCTCCCTTTAATTTAGTTTATGGGAGAGAAGTGGTTCTTCCAACTCATCTAAAAATCCCTTCTTTAGCCTTAGTCCAATATATCGATGAAGAACCAACTTCTTCTTTACAATTAAGGCAGATGGAAATAATTAAGTTAGAAGAACAACGAGAAAAGGCTAAAGTAACTCATGCTCATCATCAAGCATTAGTTAAAGCTTCTTTTGATTCAAACATGATAACCAGAAAGGATTTTCAGATAGGAGATTTAGTTCTAAAATGGGACAAGGCTCATGAGGAAAAAGGAAAACATACGAAATTTCAATGAATGTGGCTTGGTCCTTTTCAAATTGCAGAGATCATAGGTCCATCTACTTTCATGTTACAGGATTTAACAGGGAAAAGAGAGTCTTTACCTGTTAATGGACAGATCCTTAAAAAATATTTTCCATAGGAGATCATTCTTCTATTTTGTAGATTAGTTTTCTTTATTTTAATAAAACCAGTTGTTAATGGTTATATTTGGAATTCATGAAAAAGATACAAATTCTCTTTTAAATTTTGTTTCTTCACTTATATAAATAGAATTCTTTTTAGAATATTGATCATTATTATTCAAAGATACAGTTAAAAGCTTTAGCCTAGAAATGATACTAGTTTCAACTTTGTAAATTTTGATAAAAAACGACCTCTAGCAGGAAGATGTTTTGTATCAGTTCAATGAAAGGTATCTATAACAAAATGAAGATTCTCTGTAGAAAAGTTCTTTCCCAAAAACTCTATTATAGTCGTCCAGAGCTATCTTAAGGAAACAATGACTTCCTCCCCACTTATAAAATTACGATGTTCAGGGAATAATCCAATGATACACTTTATCTTAAAGAGTAAGAGGTCTCATCACGAGCCGACTTATCATGATCATAGATATTATAGCTTGCTGACTTTGCCAATACTGCATACCACAACAGGGCAATGACTCAAGATTACTGCAATCAAAAGGCAAGGGGTCTCATCACGAGCCAGCTTGTTCAACAAAGTTATAAATCAAGTGAATGGCACTGTCATAAATTGGCTACCAAACCAAGACATTGTTCTTTAAGGGTAAAAAAGAAAATAAAAGCAATAAGTGTGAATATGGATTTCTCTTTGAAAATTGTATATTTCTCTAAGTAGGACACAGGATCATTGCTGGGTAACAGGTAACCCTGTCGAGGCTATAGACGCTTGCTGGCAGCAGTGGCTCTACCTACGACAAATGAGCATATTTAAAACTGATTTACAGAGAAGCCTTTTGTTTTTATCTTTTTAAACCAAGTAATGACTGATGTAGATACAAGGACTAGCTTGAGGAAGTGAATAGTCAAAGTTGATCATAGAAGAAATGAAATATCATTCATAGATTAAAGCATAATGTACTTTGTCTTTTTATAATAAAGTTTGATTTTCTAGAAAATTTTCTGTTTTGAAAAGTTTAGAAAATTCAAAAGAAAAGCAGAGATAACTGGTTCTTCCAAGTGAATCGCCAATTGTTGTGGCCAGCAACAACCCCCCTTCTTATTTAATATTAGTAATAATACTAAATAAGTGGGGACCCTTAGTTTAAAAATCCAAAAAATTTATTGGTGTTTGTTTTCATTTTCAATAAAACTTACTATCATTAACTTAAGAAAATTCTTTGGAAAATCTTTAAATAAACTTAAGTTTATGATAGATTAAAATAAAACCTTTCTTTGAAGAAAATATCGCATCCATCGCAAAAAAGTAAAAGATATCTTTTGCAAAACAGAATCTTCTAAATTGCGATAGCGCGATCCAAAAACTATGCATTAAAATATTTATCGCAAATCGCATATCGCAGAAAATATATTAACGGATATTTTTCATATGTTATATTTCACGATATTGCGATGTCGCGATATTGCGATTTCACGATGTTACTGATTGCGATTTGCGAAAGTTGCGATTTGTGATATTGCGATTTTGCGAAGTTGCGATTTGCGATATTGCGATTTTGCGATATTGCAAAGCAAATCGCAGATCGCATTATCGCAGATTCTTAAAAAGCTCGTTGTACGAAGAAAATATTTCCATAAATCGATATCCGTTATGCGCTTTGATGTCAAATTAATGAATGGATTGTCAATTATTAATGAAAAGGATTTTGTTTTGATTGAAATGTTATTTCACGTTCAAATAATATATTTCATATGCCTTCAGCATTTAAAACTATCCCATCACCTTTCTCATATCATTATTCTTACTTAATTCGTAAAACCGCAGGCGCGAAGAACAGGAGACTATACAAAGCAATATTCAGAGTTTTATGGGAAACAAAGAGAAAGCTCCGAGTTCTGAAAATAAAGAGATGGCATCCTTGTACGCAGACACTGCTTGCAACAAAGACACTGGCATCACCACTTGGGAGAGTATGTTTAATTTGCTTGAAGAAGAAAACCCAAGAGTAATGGATGTTGCAGCTACCACAGGCTCAAGTAATTCTTCTGAAGCATCTCTTACGGAGTTGGCTTGTTCATTTTTTCACCGGATAGCAGCAAGACCTAGAATTCTTCCATATACAGACATGGTAAAATGGGTGCTGGATAGCACTGATATTACGGACAGGCAGTTTAGAACTCAAGGTCAAGAGCTCATCGGGTCATTTACTCCATAAGATTTGAGGCTTATGTATCATTTTCCGGAGCCTCAGGCAACTTACAACAAACAATTTATGGAGAAATTTGCCAAGGAAAATGCAAATTTGGCGGAATGCACCAAGGAATGGTCCAGAAGAGATGAACCACTGAAGGAAGATAAACATGGTATGTATAGTACTGGATCACTCACTTCTCCATATTGTTTTGCTGCTGCTATGCTATGTAGGATTTTTTGGAAAGCCTGACATTAATAAGTTTTTGCCTAAATGGATTCCCTTATTGAATGCTGCTGTTAACGCTACCAGTGTAGACTGGGCCAAAATATTGTCTGATAACTTAGCCATGACTATTTTCAATTACCGGTCTAAACGGACTGTCTCTTAGAGGATTTATCCTCCTTTTTATCTATCTGCCTATGTTATGGATTCAATCTGCTTTGTTTCTAAGTTCCCTTTAATGGGTTGGCAATGGACAATTCAGGATCCCCTACCCATTCACGTATATCACAAAGAATTGTGGGAATCAAAGTTCATTCCTCATTTTTACAAAATTTGCCATGGCATAATGTTGCCTCTGTACAGAGTGTTGTATAATAAGGATGCTCCAAGGTTCTCCCCTGAAGCAGAAGTAGACATTCTCCCTGTCGCAAGATGGTTTGGAGAAGAATTGTTTACCTATGTGAGGGTTTTTGGAAGCTTTGCTTCTCCTCATGTTTTACCCTTGTATGTTCCGGATAAACTCATAGCTCGGGAAATTACATATCAAACCTGTGGAGAGGGAGGTTTGAAAAAAGAATTAAAGGATGAAAAGAAGGCCATCTGGCCACAATTTCCTGTATCCTGCAGAGCATTTTCATTATTTGATGTTGGTCATGCGTTTAAGGAAGTAAACAATATTACATGTTTACAATTATTCAAGTTTCCAAGAAGGCTATTCGACCCGTATGACGTCGCTAAGAATTTCACCACTGCAGTCAAAGTAAGAGTATTTTCTGGAGAAGAAGATATTTTTGATGATATGTTTCAAGAAAAATGTTCATTTAAAGAAATTTTGCATTTAGCTCAAACACGGTTCTCCCCAGAAGAATTTCAAGAGTTTAAAATATACAGAGAAAGAAGATTGACCACTATTCCTTTGGATAATTTGCGCTTGGAACCCGCAAGGGAACCAACTCCTAGTGTCAGTCTCAGTGGCAGCTCAGATACAGAAAGGTCTAAGTCAAAGTCTAGCAAAGAAACATCTGAACATTCTAAAAAATATAACAATGATAAAAGTGAAGGCTCAGTGAAGGATACAGCTCAATCAAAAGAGCTTTCACAACAACATACTTCAACCACTCCACAGTTGAATCTTCCACCTCTTAATGTACAGCAACCATCCATCAGCACTCAATTAGATAAAGAATGGGAAACATTTAATGATTTGATTAATGTTGAAGGACAGAATATACAAACTCCTGTACAGAAAGCAAAAGGTTTGATTACAGAAATAAGTGGCAATGTCACAGAATCAGAACATATACCCATTAATCCTTCCTCTGAGCTTGTACTTGAAATAGAGGAAATTCCTCCTCTGGATATATTCTATAACCCACAACATAAAGCAGTAGTAAGGAAGCAAAGAAAGAAGAGGAAATTATAAAGTGTGCTCTCTACTGATGCAGAACAATTGGATGTTTTATGGAAAGATCCTACTACGGATCCAACTGAAAATCTTACTAAATTATCTCAGATTACAGGAGCTTATGCCTCTGCAACTATTGACAAAGCATCTGAGGTACGACTATTATTGAATGATAAAGATCAAATACAAGTTCTGCAACAACAATTGCAACAAGCCCATGCTAACAGTGAAGCACAGATACAATTTGAAAAGTTACAGCAAGAGTTTCAACAAATGAAAATCGGATATCATAAAAGTTTGGCTGAAAAAGAGAAACAAATACAGATTATCCAAGAGATGCATAAAGATGACCCCAAGCTTACAGAGTTTATCTCAGAGTCTATCTCTTTGAATAATCAACTACTGCAACAACAAGATATATTATGCCAGAAAATCTCACAATGGAACTCTTTTTGTCAAGAAAGTGATAAAATCACTAATCATGTCATAGAATTACGACATGATTATGATTTAACTAATGAAAGAGTTACTAATTATTTGGCATGGAAAAAGACAAAGGAAGGAAGAAGAGTAGGAGCACCAATCATCAATGGCATTCATAAAGAAATGCTCTTCAATAATTGGGATGCACAGATCAGAGGGGCAGAAAAAGCAGTAGAGGAAGCAGCTACAGCAGCGAACAACATTACTGATTGTGTAAATGAAAATTTGCACAAGGTTAATTTGATTTCAGAAACTATTCCAGGATACCTTCCACAAGCACAACAATTGCAAATAGAGTGGAAACAGAAAGCTGAAGAAAAGGAAAAATCAATTCAAGGATTGACAAAATTAAATTGGGATTCTTACTGGACGTGTCTAGTAAAACTACACAGTCAATGTAGTGCTCTTAATTGCATCATTAATTCTACTGAGAAGATCGCGCCAACACTTGCTGATTCCGTCTTTTCGGGACAATTAAAATCTGAAGTCGGCCAGCCTCCTCTTCTCAAATCAATGTTGGATGCTTGCAAATTCAAAGATCAAATTCATAAATAGTTAGTTGATAGTTTTTAATTTTAGATTTAGTTTTAGTTTTACTTTATTTTTTGCCTAGAAAAAGGACGGTCATTTAAACCGAATCCTAAATTTTTGTAATAAACTATTTTTAGATTTAGTTAGTAGTATTTAAACCCTTCTCATGCATTTAGAGAAGGGTCCTGAAATTTGTCAAAAACTTGTCCTCAGAACATGCACTTCTACACCCTCAGAGGAGGTTTTGATGAATGAATGGAACGAGATTTATTGATATCTGTGTCTAATATCTGCTACTGATGTTGCATTTCTGTACTCTTAGTAGATGTTGGATTAAGAAGATATAAGTCATTATTACTTCTAGCTCATGAGTAGAACCAGTTATAAATGGTACTTTTATCTCTTAACTATTTTTGCTTCTGTGTTAAAAGTGATATTTATGTTTAGTTATTTATATATTGATGCTTGAATGCTTAAGTTATCATTTGGCACTTTTGTACGATGATAGCTATTTATTTATGCTTAATGTATGAATAGCTTATTATGCGATATGTTTTTCACAACTGTTTCATCTAACTTTTTATATGAAGTGGTTTATTTTTATTGAATTATTTTCTTATAACAGTTGAATGATATTTATTATCGATTGTTATTCGAAATCATTTTAGATCGCATAAACAAGATTTTATCCCGGGTTTAGTTTAGAATTAGATATTTCTGTTTAAATTAGAATACAATTTGCATATGATTAGATTAGAAATAGAATAAAAGTATTTTACTTAGGAACCTTTTAGAGAGGAAATATCTATTTTTAACACACACACACACATATTTGGAAACTGGTCCCATTATCCCCAGTCGGACCCACTACACCAAACGGAAAAGGAGCTGCTAACCAAGGTCCGGACCGGGTGGGTATCCCCCTTGTTGTAGACCCGATTTTCGGGGCTTCAATACCCCCTAACATCACTTAAAAGTTTGATTTATTTATGCAATTTAGATTAGTCAATGAACATTTCCTTTTCTTCCTTCTTTTAGATTTCATATTACATTAAAAATAGTTTGTAATTTAATTTTTTTCTTTAGAATAAAAACAACATTTCCTTTTCTTCCTTCTTTAATTAGTTTTCATCATTAATATTCACTTAGATTTAACTATTCATTGGCATTAAGAAATTCATTTCTTAGATATAAGATAACAAAAATGTCCCAAAACAACATAAACATACACAAGGAAGTAAGAAAACAAGGTTACCTAAGCACATATAGTGCACCACACTTCATCAAATTAGTAACCTTGGTCAATAATTCATGATAGAAATTTGAGACATCAAATTGACTAAACAAGTTTCGATGTAGTAGTAGTACTATCAGAGGGAAGGTCACAGAGAAGCTCAGCCAAAACTAAAGACTTATTTGACTTGGATTTAATGAATTCCAATTCAAATTCCTGTAAAATGACAATCGATTTTGAATACTTTCCCCCCAACAATTGACGTGATAAAATGCAAGTCATGGGGTTGCAATCTGAAATGAAAATGGTCTTTTGAAACAGGATATAGTGGCGAAATATTTGTACATCTTAAACGACCACTAGGGTGAGCTTTTCAACATATGAATACTTCACTTCCGTATCATTGAGATTACGACTCAAATAATATATCGAATGTTATATACCATCTTATTCTTGGACCAATACCATAGGAATGGTTGTATCAGCTGCAATGATATATAGTAAATAATCACTCTGATAATTGGGGGGATACATTAATGACACCTGGACAAGTGTACCCTTGACAACATCAAAAGAAGCTTGCGCAACCTTATCCCAATGGAAGGGAATCCCCTTTTTCAAGAGTCAAGTAAATCCTTTAGCCATTTCGGCATAATTAGGTATGAACCTCCTTAGGAAGTTAGCCTTTCCTTGAATTTTCTGTAACTGAAGTAAATTTGATGGTGCAGGAAAATCAAGAATAGCCTGGACCTTCAGTGGGTCGATTCAAATTATTTCTTTTGAGACGACGAATCCTATTAAGTGAGTAGAACCAACACAAAAAAAATGTTTATGTGGATTGAGGAATATTTTGTAGTGTTGGCAGCGTAGAAAGATAGCTCTCAAATGCACCTGGTGATCAATCCAGTTTCATGAATGTTCGGGTAAATCATCTAGATAAGGCTGAACAATGTGTTTTATTTCATTGAAATCATAATCTATTTCTCTCTGAAAAGATGCCCCAAAATTCTTTAAGCCAAATGGGAGTTTCTGATAAGAGAATGTGCCCCAAGGACAAATGAATGTTGTATTATATTGGTCCTCTGGGAGGATATTGATTTTATTATAGCCAGAAAATCCATCCATGAATGAAAATATTTCACATTGATCACAATCGTCAATAATTTGGTCGATAAAGGGAGTAGGATAGTTGTCTTTTGGACAAGCAAGATTGACATCCTGATAACCGACACACACTCTGATTTTCCCTTGTTTCATCATGACATGAACAATGTTGGAAACCCAATCAGTAAGCGGAACAGGGTAAATGAAACTAGCATGGAAAAAAATTTCAAATTTTGCTTTAATGGCAGCAACCTTCTTCAGATGATCAGGATGAAGGCATTGACGTACTGGTTTGACATCGGGGTACATATTAATGGAGTGTTCAAAGATACTAGTATCTATGTCTGGAATTTCCTCGTAGGACCAAGCACATACGTCACAAAATTCACAAAAGAGAGAGCGGTAAGTTTCAAGTTCTGATGGAGAACAAGACACACTGACATGAATGTTTTCTACAACATCGGTTTTGGTCGAAATATCAATAGAAATTGTTTCTTCAATATTTGACAAATTTCACTCGGATTGGATTGCATTAATAGGAAAAGAATTCGAAAATAATGTTTTGATCGATGGGTTATATAGTTCAATAATATTATCTTCTTCGTAATCCTGAAGATGGGAACGATGATGATGATATTCCCATGGTTCTCCTTCTGGCATCATGGATTCCACAATATTCTCATCTGTCAAGAAAGTGGATGAAAAAGGATCAAATGGAGTACCAAAATCTAATGAACGATCAACCCAAATGACCTGCGACGATGATTTCAGATTCACCGCCCAAGCCATGTAGATTGATTTCTATGCTAACTTAATTGGGTTGGGCGGCAAGAATTCATCCAACGTAACAACTTCAGAATCACCCGTAATCTTCCTTAAGCCAGATGGAGTGGAAGATATCATGTAGTAGGTCTCTATGTTTGCAATTTATGCCGACATCGTAGGTGGTGGTAATGCAAAGGTTCCCATCAAGTAAGAATCCTTTAAGAGTCCCACACCAATGTTTTGATGTTCTAGTTGGGGTGTGTGAACTAATGGAGCGCTTCCAGTTACCTAGGAACTCGAGGAAAAGAAGGATAGTTGATTTATGACTATGATAACACCTTTATGTGGAAAGGAAATCATTCTAAAATATGTACCCATGGCCTTCCAAGTAAAATGTTGCAATCAAGGGGTTCATCAACGACCTAAAATTCAACATTTACTGTTTTCCCCCCTAGTTCAACATGCAGGTTATTGATGATACCACAAGGCTTATATGTAAGTCTGTCGAAATCTTTCAACGTTGTAGGCGATTGAGATAGGCGCGATGAGCCAAGTGACTTCTAGTATTTTAGAGACATAATTCACGTAGATTCTCCCTCATTAATAATAGTACAATAAATGAGGTGATTGAGAACATTTACTTGGATGGAGAATGCCAATTCTATTTGTAATTGCGGTACATAGCCTGTTTGATTAAAGACTACAAGATTGGAATATGTCAGATCGATTCCACCAATTTCCAACAACAAAGCCTGTTTCTGGGAGGGAAAATTTTGAAGCACCTCAAGCATCGACATAGTTGAAGGGGATTAAGAAAAATCTTCAACTATATTATAATTTTGAGAATCTTGGGCTCAAGGATTGAATGTCGATTTATGGACGACTCCCTTTGGTGGCTTTATTGTCAATTCAAGAATAGCAGTTTGTGGTATTGATTTCGTAGATGGATTTGTGGTCGAGGTAGTTGGTTGATCAATATCCTAACTATCATAATATTTATGACGAGTTGAAACCAAAACATCAATTTTTTCCTTCATAACAGAAATCATAAGCACTTGGGAACTAGAAGCTGGATCTGTAACAACCAAATTTGTATCTAGATTCGGAAATGGACTTGTCAACACATAATATGCATGTGAGGTCTTAATCAATTTTGAGACTTCGGCATGGTGAGGAAAGCCATGAAAAAAGTGCTCCTCATTACATATTATGCAAGGGTAATGAGGTTTCTGATTTCCAGTTTGTTCATCAGATTATCTTTCCTGCGGGGTAGAAGTTTTCTTTTTCTTTGATTTCCCTTTTTGCTTACTTCCAGGTTGCTTGTCACTTTTGTCTTTGTCAAATGACATGACATGGATTTTGGAAGAAGGTGAAGGATCAGACTTAGTACAATGATGTGTGCTTGTAGTACCAATCATGCTGTCATCGGTATGACCGTCCTTAGATGGAGGAGGAATAGTAAAATTAGATCGCAATGCGTTGGGAATTTTATCGTAGAGAATGCCAAACTAAGTACAAATAAAATCTAAGTATTGGGCATGAGAAATTACCTGCTATTCAGTGACAACACCACCCTTAGCCACATCCTCAGTTATAGATGTAACAGGGACTTAATGAACCACTCAGCAAGGAGATGATCAGGAAAAAATGTCTTGACCATTCTACGACATCGATGTCACTCTTGAATATGATCAAAAATGTGATTAGCATTAGTCTATTTAAAATTATTCAAGAGTTACGTTAGTTTCATATCTTATGTGTAACTAGAAGTGGGTCAAAAAGATAGTAGCTAGGGCAGTGAAATTATCAAATGATGCTCTTGGTAACTCAATGTACCAGTGAGCATACGCTGGAAAAGACGTAGTCGAACCGAGTCATCATTTAAGGAGTTAGATGAACACCAAAAATGATAAGTCATAACATACGGCTATGGGTATTCCCCAGGGTTTCCATTGAACTTAGGAATATCCGAGGGTAATTTATGAGGTATCACTGACCACCAAGGTTCATAGTTGATTGGATCATTGGTAAGCCGGTTTAAATCTGGTAACTCTAAAGTTGCAACAAAGGGTGACTGTCGATGTAAGTCAGGTTGAGCATAGCCAGGGTATGACGAAATTGCTTGGGAAACAATCCTTTGAGCACCAGCATAAGGGATATGTTGCTGGTAACCTAGATAGGGGTTTTTTTGATAAGAAAACGCTTGAGGATTCTATTGACCAAAACCTAGGTGCGCTACTTGTTGAAATGAAGGTTGTTGCACTTGCGCTTGTGGCTGCCAAGGGGTCTGTCCACCAAGACCCAAAATAGATAGCTTGGATTTAGTTGTGGATAGGTATAACTTGATTGTGGCTGCGACATCCCATAATATGGTAATATAGCTTGTGAATAAATAATTCCAGATACAGGTGGTTGTTGTAAACCAGCCGAAGGAGTTGGAGTCTAAGGGCCCAATACTTGAGGGTATTGGGTGGAAGGACCTGCCTGAGACGTTTGAGTTACAAAATTTTGAGCCTGTAATAGGGATAAAGATGTATTAACAAGCGGAATAGATTTGGGTGCAACATGTTGAACTGGTTGATATGATTGCACAACCATTTGGGGTTGAATAGGTAGAGTAGGTTGCCACTGACAAGCATTCATTATGAAATTAGGATGAAAAAATAGCGATGGGGTATTGTCAAAATGGGTGACCATAGGCTGTCCCCCAGCATGAGGAGTTTAATAAGATGGAAAATATTGTTCTCCAAATGTTGGGAGTCCAGTTGAAATTGTAATGGATGGAGTATACCTATATGGACCAGCTTGATATTTACCTAATGATGTAGATAAAGGATCAAGTTGTTTAGTACTCATTAGATATGTACTAGATAGAATACTAGATGATGGCATTGGTGAATTTCATGGGTTTGAGGATGCACCAGAGAAGGTTCCAGATAAATATTGGTAACCAGGTGGGACAGAAGGGCCACCATATAAATGTGACTCTGGTGATGTAGTGAACATCGATGGGGTAGCAAGAGAGGTGTTGCTGCAACTATAATAGATGGTCTAGCCGAAGATGTTGGCTCAGGCATGGTTATACGACCCAATGTATATCGTACAGGATCTACGGGAACTCAAATAGAAACAGGATCAAAGAAAGTAGAGTGAGGTGATTGAGGAAAAGCCTCATAAAGATAAAGCTCCAATCCAAAATGTGTTGTAGTCGAAGTCATTTCATGTTGTGGAATTTCTTCAATTGAAATCAAATCAGGTGGAAGGATTTCTCCATCAGGCTCGAAGAATATTTCAAGAGGTTGATTGCACAATATGGGAGACTCAATAACTACAATAGATTGTGGGGCAACCGATATAGGAAAAACTTCCAGTTTTTCGACTTCAGGATTTAGATGTTTTGGTAAAATAACAACAAGATCTGGATTAACTTCCAATTGAACAACATCGGGTTTGGGAGGTATGATGTCACTGATTGGATGGATCATCACCACGGGTAGCTGAGAGGATTCTGTCTCAACAATAGTAGATGAACCCAGATTTGTATAAAAAATTCGAGATGACTCTAGTATATGTGTGTATGATGTCACACCAGAGGTACTGATATTACTAGTTTCAGTAGAACGATGTCGACTTTGCCGACCAGAAATGGCTTCCGGTGTGCTATTCTATGCGAACGATGAGGAAAGGCATGATATTCTTCCACGATGAACGATTTATTTTATGACCAAAAACAAATAAACAAAATAAAATGGTAATTCTAGGCAAAAATTTTACCAAGTAATTGTGAACTGCATAATACCTCCTGGCGAACCAAGAAGCACAGGCAGACAATCTCCCTGAATGATGTGTTCGGTGTATCAAAATTTACAATGCGGCTGACTCGGTTACTTATGGATGGATAGTAACATAAATTTGGCCTCCCAAATATACCCGAAATTATGTGGAGGCCCAAGTCCATATTAACGTTGTCTAATGCGAAACCACACAGTGAGAGCACCCCCTTATACTTTTCGTACTAGAACACTGCCCTATATACCCGAAGGTACATGGACAAGCTCAAATAAACTTATGTACGTGGAGTGAGGTATCACACTCGGAATGTATCACAAACAAGTTAGAGACAACTGCTATGTTTAAAAATTCCAGAACATGTCTCTACCCTAGACCTTCTAAATGTTATCGTTAATGTTACAATGCTTTCTTAGGTAAATTGATGTAAATTTTATGTTGATCTTGTTTAGAAGTTTGTATTTGAGGTTCACCGTGTGATGTGATGGAAATTCCTAAAAATGCAAACTAAAATGATAATCAAACTTTTCAATTTAGATTTTTCAATGAAAATCCTAGCTACTAAGGGAAAGAGTAATCAGTTTTTGAGCAAACAACAAAGACCACAAACTAAAATGAAACTTTCCTAACTTGTTCCTATGAAACACACACAATTCACTATATGCACATGCATGTTTTTCTTTTCAGCTCCATTAATGTGAATGCAATAAAGGAAACTATATGCATCAATCAATAAAACAAGTGTTTTCTTCTTTGAGAAACTAGGAATTTAACAACAATTTCTCTTTTAGGAAAAGATGAAGAATAGATCTAAAATTTTTACGTACATGAAACAAGGAATAAAACAACAATTTCCTTTACTAAGACAAATTGATGTAATGCAAAAATAAAATACTTTTAATTTGATTTGCCAACGATAAAGAAAAACACTAAAGAGATATTGAACAAATTTACTTCTCAAAGGAGGAAGAATCAGGAAATTTTATTGGTCTCTAAGAGGTATCAAACATATGAGAATACATAAAAAAAAAGGATGAGAATGATAGAAATGACAAATTTAGATGGGATTTGGTTGGTTGAGGGGCCAACACAGTATCTAAGGGGAAACATTCCATTGCAGTGCACCTCTGAGTGGGAGATAGTACACTGCAGTGCACTGTGTCTTGACCAACAATGCGTTGGGCGCAACAGGGATTGAAAAACCACGCAACAGAACACCCTTATAATGTAATTATTTCATTAAAATTTCAAATAAATGAAAGTATATGCTACCAATGAGGATAAGAAGAGGAGAAAACACCAGGAATCATAGGATACTCCCAGTAGAGTCGTCAGTTTGTTATGCAGAATTGTGATCTACAGATAAACCAAATTCCCTACGTGTGGTGCTAGCCACTTAAAACAATAGAGGAAAGAATTACTATCACTTTATATAAAATAAGAAGATATATAGAATGGTGAAAGAGCCTACTTATGATTCAATCGCTTATCCTTCTCCTTTTGTCGTTGTTTCCATCGCTCTCAATCCAACTCAAATTTCCAGATCGATTCCTGCAAACACAAACAAAGAACAACAAATAACATGCATTACACATATATATATACTTATCTTATTCAATTAAATCGTTAGATATATAAAATAATATAACATATATATATATATATATATATATATATATATATATATATATATATATATATATATATATATATATATATATATATATATATATATATATCATTCAATAATCCATTGCACAAGAAATAGAGACGTATATATAGGAAAATGAACAACAATCATTTAAGAGTAGAAGGGGGAGGTTGCAATCAATGATCGATTTGTTGCCAACCAGCTCCAGCTTCATTCCAGCCTCATCACATCCAACATCATAGTAGCATCATATCATTACTTTCACTGAATCCAACATCATAACTTTACCAAATTTCCTCCTTCCCTAGCACTAGAATGAGTGCTTAATTTATAGGGAAATTGATGGTAGTTTCTCAATGAATGAATTTATAATAATAGGAAAGACATGTTCCCAAGTTCATAGGTGTTAGAAGGAAACTTCAATTCAAATTTTGACACATATGGACTCTTCTAGAAGGCACTGGCCATCTAGAGATTCCCTAAACAATGAGAATTCAGCTCCCGGGTGTCCAACACACTCTTGAATGTTAGGAAGTGCATTGTAGTGCACCCTTGAATGGAGGATATTGCATTGCAAAATAGTTAGCCCCTTTAGAGGCTATGTTGGTGAGTTAATAAGTGATATAATATATACTTCAAACCTTGGAAATCTCATAATAGAAGCCATGAATGAATTGTTTTTCTCTTAGGGCATATAGAAACTGAAATATGAGGGGATGATAGACCCTATTTCATTGGTCCTAGGGATGATGTCCAGTTTGACAAGATCATGGGGGATGATGCCCAATTTGACCTATAATGTACCTAATAATGGAGAGACACATGTGCAATGTGTGGTAAGTATATAAAGAATCATGTATTCATTATGGAGGGAGGAATGTAATTGGGATGTATGAATGTATTTGGATATTTGGAGGATATTTTCCTATCATTATCTATATAGGATTTCTGATCGATGTTCACATTATTGTACATAGTTTGTACTTTCTAGTTTTATATCTTTGGATTATAACATTTGGTATTATAGCACGTGAACCTAAGGCTTTGTTGCTTCAAACATGTCATCTTGGAACTTTCACTATAATTTTTTCTAGGACATTTCATATGGTGAAATTTTGATCATGTTGAGGAGATATCTTGGGGAAAATATATTCAAAATTTCAGATCTTGTTTTTCTACAATTTCAGAGATACACTCTAAGGAAATTAGGCTTCTCGAATACTCCTGAAATGAGTTTCAAATGCATCAATTATTTATTTTATCTATAAATTATTTTCAAGGAAGTTTCATACCATTAAATTTTGAATAAAAATAGGCTTTATTCTATTTATATACAATAAAAATTATAGATCTTGGTTTATCTACACTTTCAGAGATATGCTTAGAGGAAGTAGGCTTCATGAATGCTCCTGAAATTAGCTTCAAAATATACCAGTTTGGAATTTTCACTATAAATTATTTTTTTAATGTTTCAAACCATGAATATTTTAGGAGATATTAATGATAAATCTATATATCCATGGTCAAATTTTCATATATTTTTTTTGCTATAGTTTTACTAAGGACTTTTGGGTTCATAAATTCTCTTGAAATCAGTTTCAAATAAGTCAGTTTGGTATTTTTTACTATAGCTTCTTTTTGGGAAAATTTTAGAGTTTTCAATTTGGAACATATTCGAGTGAAACTTTATGTAACATATGCTTAAAATTTCATATTTTTTCTACTATACTTTTGGATAAATGCACTCTATAATTTAACATTTGTGAAGGGTCTTGAAATAATTTTCAAATAAGTGAGCTTAACATTTTCACAATAATGTTTTTTCTATGACACCACATAATATGAAATTTTTAGATATATGACGAGACATAATAAATTACCTCTGATAAATATTGCATAATTAGAATTTAAAAGTTGGACATGTGGCATGCTTTACAAGTTTTCTCTAAGGAAGAGGTAAAACATCAACAAGTTTTGGGAAAGTTACCATAACTTTCACCTAACACATGAAATTTTGAAATACTTATGGAATTGTAGAGAATGCATATCATAGTACAGTAATTCAAAATTGTATACTTGGAAGGGTTCAATTTTATAGTTATAATAGAAGAAAAATCGGGAACTAAAATAATCTTCAAATTGAGGTTTTAAAAGGTATGTTAAGTTTAAATGATCATATCTTTTGACTAAGATTTATCATTAAGGTGATTAAAACTCTATTGGAGAGTGAAACCATAGAATATTATATCACTAAAATGACAGTTCTCATTTGATATTATAACTGATAAGATATTGGAGTTGTAAGTTGAGGGTTTGGGTTAAAAATCACTACAGTATCAATGACAATAACTATATTTTATGGAGACGAGGAAAATGACAAAATAAATCCTAGAGAATGGTTGAAGAGGGTAAAGGAATATGGAATTAAATCTTTAATTGTAGTAACTTCTTTCGTAGGATAAACATAGAAATGATATGATAACATTGATTATGATACTAGATTGCATATCAAATGTGAAAATTTTGAAGAATTGTTCTCAAAAAATGGATCAAGGAGTCACAAATGGAAAAAATGAATAAATTCAAGATGAATTACAAGAAGCAAAAGAAGAGATCAAGAATAAGGGTGATGAGAAAACTCAGATACAAAAACTTAATTAGTCACTTATTAAGGAGACTCAACAAAGGGAATTGGAAAAAGATTCTTCAAATGAAGAATTGAAAAACAAATATGAAGATATATGTAGATTATATAACCATAAAAATGTATTGGATGAAATCAAGAGATCGAAAGAAGAAAAGAAACAACTTAAAGGTGAAAAAGAAGGGTATTATATGAAGAAACTACTAAAAATATTGAAGAGGAAACTTGCAAGGAGATTGAGGTAGCCCTATATATGGATAAGGTGATTTAAAAATGAATTATAAAATTGAATAATCGTGCCATAATTTTATAAATGAAATCATAATGGAGAAATAATCATGAAGATTAAAAAAGGGAACTACAAGATGCTTTAAGAAGTTGAACTCCATTTGGGGGATGTACTTTCCAAATATGATGGTATTATTTCAAAGGCTAGAGAAGTGTAAAAAAAGAGGGGATATAGGCTACCATAATATTTGAAAATAATATAGATGAAATTTTTTTTATATAAAGTGAAGGGAAGCTATCAAATGAAAAACCATATCGATATCCTTGTTACCAAAAAATTTTCAAGGAAGACAATAAGATCACTACGACATTATCAAGGAAGATAAGAAGATCCATATCAACATTTTCAAGGAAGATTATGGAGTACTCATTCATATTCATGAAATGTTGAATCACCAAATTATTATTCAGCAAGATATTATCGAAGTCCAATAATTACTACAAGTTGGAGAAGTCACATCAAGAAGACATGGAATCAAATGAAATAATATTATGCAACAACTAGCCATCAAGGATTACTAATATGAAATCACTGGTGGCAAGAAGAATGTATGAATTTAAGGAAATCCTATTATTTGGTTTCATCACATGTAACTCCATTAATAGGAAATCTTTGAGGACAAAAACTTTCAAAGGAGGGTGCTATGTTATGACCTTAAGGGGGGACTATATTAAGTTAAATGCATATAGTATGACTCAAGGAAAGGCATATCTAAGTTTAAACACACATGAAATATGTTATGTATGTGTAATGGGGCCATCCTACTAATGAAGGGACCACATGTTTAATGTGTGGATAGGTATATATGGATATCATTTATTCATTAATGAAGAAGGGATGTGATTGGGATGTATGCATGTATATGGATATTTGGAGGAGTTTCTCCTATTATTATTTATATTGGAGCTATGCTCCACACTCAAATTGTTGTACATGGAGTGTACTTTTAATTTTTATGTATTTGGATCATAACATAGCCAATGTAGAAACTACCTATGAGATTGTACACAGTTCTCCCAAAACTTATTGAAGGTATATGAACTCCTACATTTGTAACTCTACTATAGAGAAGTTAAGAGTGCCAAAATATAGGTTTTTCATCCCTAACTAGAATAAATAATATGTGAAAAATAACTTCTAAATTCATTCAACTGAACGAAAGTGGTCTAACATCACTTGAAGGAACTTAACCAACTAAAATATTCATTAGGGGAATTTTGAGGTCTAAAATGGACCTCCTAAGGAAATAATAAAATAATAGCTAAACCAATAAAATAATATTTATAAACTTTAAATTCACTTTTTGCACCACAATCCATGTAATCATAGTTAAATTCAATTCAAAAGTTGTACCAAAATAAAATTAATAAAAAATTTGTATTGATGTGACTATAAATAAGAATGAGTTTTTCAAGAAAAATTCATTATCATTGAACAACTAATGCATTTGTCCTTTGTACTTAAATAACTTAAAATAAAATATAATTTATAAATCTTAATATATTATATGCCATTAATTAAAATTTATATTATTTAAATTGTATAATAACATGTAATTAATATACTATATAAAAATAATATAATCTAATATAATAAATGTATAGGGATATGCATTGTTTCTTTCAATAAATATGAAATGACAATAATATATTTTTATTTAAAAAGTTTGAAATGACATTTATTATGAGTACTTTACTTTGACATTAAAAGTATTTAGAGCACTACCATGGTTAACCATGAGTTTTTATCCACCATTGAGAATGTGGCAAGTAAGTACTTTTAACCCAAACAATGCCACCTCAACCATTAGGGATGATGTCATCCCCTAAAATGTGATTGGTTCTCATAAAGTGAATTTTGATTGTACATTTTCCTTAAGAGGCCCATTTTAGACCTCAAAATTCCCCTAATGCATTAGCAATCATGCACAATTATTAAAAAATATTTGAACTAAATTTTGATATATCTAAGTCTCTATTATTTATATCTTTTTTAAAATTTGGAAGTTCGCACTAAAATATTTAAAGTTCAAAAACAAGTAATCATATTGCTAAAATCCTTGTGGATGTTTATAATAAAATTGGTAAGAATTTTTTTTATCGAATTGTAATGCAAGTCAGCGTTTATTTTCATACTTAATTGTTAGAAATAACATAATAAAAAATCATTTGATCAAACAAGCTTCTTCACAAAGGCATATTTTCTTAACAAAGTGCTAAAAGGTCCAATCACCTAACCTAGCAAAGCAAGGAATGATGTAAAAATTTAGCAACGATAAAAGTAGATCAACTTCACCAACAACAATGGATTAGATAATCAGTATAAGCCTGAACCTTCTCAAGCCAACAACCAAAACAATTCTCATAGATTAATCCCATCAAAAATATTCTTCAGAGCAAGGTACCTATATATCTTCTATGGCTATTAATTTTCATGTTATAACTTTGGTCATAAGGCTACAAATTGTAGAGCTTATAGGTATATACAAAATGTAAATGTTATACCTAGTTAGCTTTTAATGCCTAGGTCAAGACGTTCCTATACTAATAATATGTAAAAAATAAATTTATTTTCTCCAGTTTTATATGAAATATAATGATATATATGTAATAACTTTGGAAATGAGGCAAGTGAGTGTAGAAGCAAGATGTTAAATCCTTATAAGCAAGATAAGGAAAAATAATCCACTAGGAAATGGAAAAAGAACCCTAAAGATGTAGAAGAGTGTGGATTTTCACATTATGCTCAAAATAGAGGAAATAAATGGTACATATATAGTGGTTATTCAAAACACATGACAAGAAGCAAGAGAATATTTGTTTTCTTAAATGAAGACAAGAGGGGTAGTGTTACTTTTGCTAACAAAGAACCTGTGAAGATAGTGGGAAAAGTAACAATGGTTTTGGAAAAGGGGAAGACCAAAGCTCAACATATGTTATATGTGAATGGTCTTAAGCATAATAACATAAGTGTTAGTTGGATATGTTACTAATTAATTGAATGTATATTTAGGTAAAATTGTTGTAAAGTAAGGAAGATTCAGGGAAACTTATAGTGGAGGTAGTAAGGACTTCAAGAAAAGTCTTTGTGGTGGATGGTGGAAAATAAAGCTTCCATGTGGAAAATATGTAAGGAATATTGTTATGAAAAAATCGAATATGACATATAATATTTTATCATTTAGAAAATCTTAACGAAAAGGAGGCAGTGAGAAATACACCCAAAATATCGAAAATTGTCGAACCTCTTAACACCCTTGGTTTCTTAGACCTTCAAATATATTAGTGAAGGGCTCCACTAGGCATGGTTCCACTAGTGGGATATCCCTTTAGCAGAAAGAGAAAAATCCAACTTACTATTTATCTAGGCTATACATGCAACTTTCACTAACCCTATATTTCCGTATTCAAGCTAGTACAATTTGCATATGCGGTCGCTAATATTCCTTATGCACTACAGCCCCCACACAAAAAGTAAAAAGGGAGTTCTATGGACCTATGAGCATCCAGAATCCTAATAAGTGAACAACCTTCATCACCCCAAAATGTTCTGGATCTCAGATATGGACATTACTTAGAAGGGAAACCTAGCCTTGGGAATATATTTGGGCCTCCATAAGGGATGACTCCCCAGATGTGATTTTCACTTAGAAATATATTCAGCCCTATAGAAATACAATCCTCGACAAGGGATGATGCCTTGGATGTGATTTCTGCTTGGAATGGAATTTGGGCCTAGAGGAACCTGTCCTATTCAAAACATAGAATTCTCCCTGTCAATCCCATATCCCTAGAATTATGAATTCTATCAATATTCTAAGGGATAGGGAATATGGAGAAATTTCTAAGGGAAATATCCCAAATGAAAAAAATTCTTGGTAAATATAGACCAAGCCCTGAAACTCGATCCTCAAAGTATCATTCCATGTCCAAAAAAAAAATGGGAACTAGCAAGGCCAATAATACTCCAAACCAAATGAAAGATAACAACATGGCCACCATGGTTGATTTACATAGAATACACATTTTTTGATGTAAACATATGAGACATTCTAACCTTGTTTCCTGGAGCAGCTTGGTTAAGCTTCTATAGTGAGGGATGAACCCATCAATCTTGTGATCTATTAGAATACATACCATTCAAAGAGATCCAAAATCTATCTTTCAAATATTACAATCTCAGAATATTTCAACTATTATAACCTTCTTTCACAACAGTGTCATGACAATGCTTAAACTCAAAATCGATCACCTTGTTCATGAATTAAGTATATGGAATCATAATTTCAATTACATCGTTCAAATCCGAACATATAAAACATTATACAAATCAAGGAAATAGCAACACACTACATAATGAAATTATTCATTATAACCACAAGCATGTAAGACAACTACCAATGAATATGAAAATGAACTACATGCATTCAATCATGATTATTCAAGATCATACATAGTCAATAATAACATGTAAAGGATTATCATAGCCCATAATCCAAATATGCACACATAATTATACTTATCAGAATGTGTTCAATTATTTGGAAACTGAAGAAGGGAGTTCTACTATGCACCCAACCAGAGGCTAAATACCCTACAATATTTCCTACAGTTGATCACCCCGAAGGCAAATATAAAGTCTTAGGGGATGCTTGCTCAAGGGGAATTTCAGACAGATGACTTGGTAAACACCTAGAGATGGAGTCCACTGACCAAATGGTTTATCAAATACCCTCTAGAAATAAGCATCACAGTGACCCACTCGCTCTCCTTAGTCTATTTACATGGCTTAACCCAGGGTCCAAATGGGGTATTGCTTAGTCTAGGAGATTGAATCCACTTTCTAGGTCACTTATTAGTTGTCCTTTCATAGAAATCACCACAATGGTTTTCATTCCACTTTCCAGGTGGATAATAGCTCACCAACAAGCACCATAATGACTCAGATGACCCTGTCTAGGTGGTTTATCAACTATATAACAAGAACCAAAGTGATTCGGTCATCCACCAAGCCCCCCATTTACTACTTGTGCATGGACACACAACTCAGTGGGTTCTAATACAAAACATAGGGAATGAACACCAAAATTCACAAAACATAAGGCTAATTCATTTGATCCATAATTTCCTCAGCTTATTTTTTCCATACTCCACAACTCAATGCTATTCACACTATTCTTTTGTGTTCCTAGTTTGACAACCAACTAAGGAAGTAACTAAGTAGAAGAATAATAACCCCTCCCTCTTCCCCGTTGTATGTATCTAAACTTCATTTGTGTCTCTTCATTTATGAAACAAGCACAATCTCTTCTCTCCCTTCAATTTCTACTCTCCTTCCTTTTGTTGGATAACTCTTCTATTCATGAAGAGTTGTCCCTAACTATTTTTTCCTTAATATTCAAGAGGCATGGGTACGATAATATTCCCTTAATTGCTCCGGTCCAATCTCATAACTTTTTTCAGGTAGAAATTATTCAAATGGGTCAGAACTGACTTCAACAATAACTATCAGTTGTATTGTTACTTGTCAAACAAGTGGGATTTCCCACTCCCTCAAACAATGGATCCATGTCATCCACGCCTCCAATCCAATAACTAAAATTACATTTAATTTTTTGAGTTTGACTCTTTCAATTAGATTAGCCAATTTTTCTTCCACAGTGGAATTTTATTCATGGTTTTTAAACTACAAAACTAAGGTAAAGGTGAGCTTGTTACAGCAAAATTTGAAGGTATCCCTAGATCTAATAATTGAATATGTCACCCCCATGGTTTCATCGATAGGTTTACCAACACCCCTAAGGTTTAGCTCTTATGGAAACTTGTTATACTGTGGTCACTCATAAACCTATAGGCTAGGAGTGACAATGCACTTAACCTATAGAAGGGGTTAGTACAGGGTCAAATCTCATGAAAAATATAAAAGAAAATCATGAAAATGAGAGAAGGGATGAGAAAAATACCTAATGGAAGTATAATTTTAATTGGTACCCTCCATGCTCTGATATCTTGATCCAAAATTTTGGGAGTAGGGTGTGATTTCTCCACTAATTTGGTTCTTCAAGGGAAAATGTGCAAATGAGATCTAATTTGGCCCCATTTCACCTATAATAAGATCTCACTATTGCTCAATTGGGAATTTTTACCTTAATTTTAAGATATTTTCTCCCCCATGAAATAATTATTTGTGATTATGATCTCATTTTTATGTTATTATTATGTTTAGTTGACACTTGCTTTAGGTTTTATGGATTAGGGTGGTAGTGACCCTTGCAGATTATCGATGTGTCATTATCAATATGGACCCTAGGTGCATTTTTCATGACTTTAGCATATGGGGTAGGTCTTGCTAATCCATTTCTAATGCATTATCAACTATCTTTGTCATCTTCATTGTGCCTTAGGTATGATCCTGCTAGGTTTTGATGTTAAGAAATGTATCTTTTCATATTGTAACTTTTACCATAGAGCCTTCATTTGCATGGATTTCCTATCTAGCACCTCTTTGTAGTGTGGCATCCATGTCACATCTTTTTATAGACCCAAAATCGCTCGTTTTGACTTATTATGACCCTAATTATGAGCCTCATATTCTCTTCTTTGTCATATTTTGGTTATAACCTAAGAGGATTCAAACAATTATTTTACCTTATGTTTGTTGATATCTATTTCCTCATTTACTTATGCATGTTGACATGACTAGTCCTTGTTTTCTTTCATTACAATCACATTTCCCTTGGACCTATTAGTTTTTTTACACTTCCGGAAGAAACTACTGGGATGAGTGGGATGTTTTAGCTATCCTGTTTCCTTCACTTTGCTTAGGGCAGTTGTGTCAACTTGGAACTGGTTGCTACCCTTTATAACACTCATTTGTCTAGGATGAGCTTCCTTTGTATTCTTTTCATGCTTGTTAATCATTGAAGGGTACCAATCATCTTTTAATAAATTTTAATGATGATACCAATTAATTAATCAGAACTGTAACCTCAATATAAGAAATATAATAGCTTCAGATAATATTATTATTACTATCAAAGAAGAAAGAAAAAAATTTTGAGCGCTCTGCAACAAACAATGGCTTTCTAGGGTTCTGACATCTTCTGCAATGACACTACCCTAAGTGTAGATTGTCAAGTCGTAGACACCTCATGCACTCGGCTCCGTGATCCTTCTATGCACTGTTCACGGGCTATGCCTATTCCTTTGGGGGGAACAATATGCCTCCCCCTACAAACGGTAGTGAGAACAAAACTCAAGAATCAGACAAGAAAAATGTAGCTCAGACTCCCTCTGTCACGACAGAGCATAAGCAGGAGGCTGAAGCAACGCAGAAAAATCACACGCAAGCATCCACGGAAACCACAGAGATGCCAAAAGCGACTTCGGCTACTTGCAAACCCATAGTGGCTGAAAGACCCAAGATCAACCTGCCTAGCCACTGTATTAATGCCCATATACAGTTTATGAGAGATCATGCACTTATCAGCAAGTTTATTGACTTCTGGCCAATGGAGAAAGCCCTGCATGGCTGGATCGCTTCGAAGTGGAAACCCAAGGGTCATGTTACCTTGCAGTTAGGGCCCAAAGGTTTCTTCAATGCCATCTTTAACTGCATAGAAGATAGAAACAAGGTTCTAGATAGAGGGCCTTACTTCTTCAACTCCGCTGGATTATATCTAAGAGATTGGATCGAAAGATTCAATCCAGATAAAGAAAATTTCAATTGGGCTCCAGTTTGGATCTGTATGTACTCTTTTCCTCTAGAGTACTGGGATGAAGAATCGCTTACAGCTATTGGTAAAGGGCTAGGCGAGTTCATCAAGATAGCAAAGGAAACAAAGATCAGAAGATACACCTCATACGCAAGAATATGTGTGTACATGCATCTCGACAAAGCTCTCCCAGATTCGGTAAGTCTGTATCATGATGATTTTGAATGGATTCAACCTATAGATTATGAACATGTACCCTTTCGCTGTAGAAAATGTCATGCCCATGGTCATCTCTTCAGAGACTTCCCTCTAAATATTATCCCCAAGAAAAATTAAGCCATGGAAAAGTCTGATGCTGAATGGTTTACAAAAGTCACAAACCACAAAAAAAACAACAAGAAGCCTCCATCTACTCCAAAAAACCCCAACCCCAACACCAACACACCCTCCACTAGCAATAGCTTTGAAATCCTCGCTAACCAGATCCAACCTGACTCAGAACCATCCATGCAACCTGACTCTTCTTCTAAGCCCTCCTCTTATGTCATAACCTCTGATCCATCTGCCTCTCAAACAAGTCAAAAAGCATAGCAAGATTCGGAAACCATGGATTCGAAGCACAATATAGAAAAGTAACTAGTCATATGGCAACCAAATGGTATGGATATAGACAACTTCCTTCTAAATCCTCTTCACTCCAATGCAGCAAACCTAGAGAGCATCCAACCTAGCCATATGGAAGAAGAACCAGAGAGCTTTGATATGGGAAATTTAGACATATTAGGTCTTGAACAAGCCTGCAAAAGGAAATAATATCACAAAATAACTCCTCGACAGATTGACAGTCTAGAAGTGGTCCTCTTTCGAGCTCAGCAACAAAGAAAACTCAGAATTAAACCAAGGAGTCAATGGGATAGGAAAAAAATAATGAAAGACTCAAAGAAACAAGGAAGAAAACCAGATCTGCAAAGAACCATCATCATCGGGGAAATGCTGGTGGAGTCAGGAAGATATCCCAAGCTGACCAAGTTCTACAAGCCGACAGCCAATAGTTCCTCATGAAGCTCACCTCATGGAATGTAAGAGGGTTGAACAGCCCTGGGAAATACAGAATGATTAAAAACATGATACAATAAGAAAACCCTCAAATCTTTTTTCTACAAGAAACAAAATGTAATAGCAATGTTCTTGGTACTATTCTAACCAAAGCATGGCCGGGATGTCATTCGGTTGCGATCAATGCCTCTGGAGCATCGAGAGGTTTAGCCACTGCATGGGATATGCAATTTATCTCTCTCACTGATATTCATGCTTCGCATAATCTCATCCAAGCCTCTTTCCACCTTATAGGCACCAATATTCATGGTCATCTTTCAAATTTTTATTTTCCTCAAGACTCAACATGCAAGATGGCGTTGTTGGATACAATGGAAGCTCTAAATTCCAACAGAACCCACCCTTTATGGATAATAGGGGGGATTTTAATATGATCACCAAGCTTGAAGAAAAAACTGGAGGCGGAACTAGATTGGAGACTGAAAGCACTCATTTCAAGGATTTTATCCAAAGAAACTGGCTCATTGATCTCCCATTCACCAATGACATGCATACATGGAATAACAAAAGAACTGGAACTCAAAAAATTGCGTCCAAACTTGATCGCTTTTTAATCTTAGATAATGCGATCCATTTAGGAGGAGACCTTCTCACTTCCATCCCACCCTTATCAGGATCGGACCATTAGCCCATTTCTCTTCAGTGGAAGCGACCAGGCAATGTGTCCGAGCAACCCTTCAGATTTGAAGTGTTCTGGCTCACTCACCTAGACTTCAAAACTATGGTCAACACAGCTTGGAAAAATTTTGTTCTGCCGGCAAGATCCAAAATGTACCAATTTCAGCAGCAACTCCGACATCTCAAATTACAAATCAAAAACTAGAACCACTCTACATTTGGAAATATTTTTCAGGAGAAATTTTTTTTAGAATACAACATAGCTGAGCTCCAACATAAAATTATCACTGAAGGAAGAACTGATTCCCTAGCTTCTTAGGAACAGAGTCTTCATGATCAGTTGGAAGAGAGAAGAAAACAAGAAGAAATATTTTGGAAGCAGAAATCTAGAATCAGATGGCTAAAAGAGGAGAAAGAAATACCAAGTTCTTTCATCGTTCAACTATACAACGAAGAATTCATAACCGAATCACCCAGCTAAAGAATCAATAGGGAGAACGAATGGAAGACCATGACGACATAGAAAAAGAACTTCTTGATCGCTTTAAAAATGTTCATCAAGAGCCTCCAATATGAAAACAACCAGCCATCAATAAAATCCTACAGCATATTCCCAAAATTATAATGAAGGATCATAATCAAATGCTTTTAAAACCGGTCACTCTTCAAGATGTGGAAACAGCAATCGCTCAATTCAAAGATGGTAAAGCCCCTGGACCGGATGGCTTTACTGCGAACTTCTTTCATAATTTCTGGGACCTCATCAAACTGGATGTCTAGCGACTAGTAGAAGAATCAAGATCAATGCACTGGATACTCCCATCTCTAAATGCTACTTTCATTGTTCTTATCCCTAAAGTATCATTCTAACACACTGGATAAATTCCGTCCCATTTCTTTATGCAATTTCATTTATAAGGTGATCTCGAAGGTTATTTGCAACAGACTCAAGCCTCTGCTTCCTCTGTTGATATCGCTTGAACAGACTGGATATGTGGAAGGACGTCAAATCCTTTATGGCATCATCCTAACGCATGAAATCATCCATTCCCTGGAAACAACAAAAAGTCAGGTATGCTCTTAAAAATTGACCTTTCAAAAGCTTTTGATAAGTTAAGCTGGAATTACATTCAACAGATGCTGGCAAATTTTGGTTTTAATCAAACTTGGGTGAGATGGGTTATGAATCTTATTTCCTTCACCTTCTTCTCCATTCTGTTTAATGGTATTCCCTCTCATCCTTTTTCACCTTCTAGAGGCATATGTCAAGGAGATCCCCTATCTCCATTCCTTTTTGTTCTCATGGCTGAAGGACTTGGTCACCTCATTCAAAATGCTCTACTTACCCAGAAACTGAGAGGAATTTTCATCCATGGTTCCCCTGCCGCCACCCATCAACACTTTTTGGATGACAATATGTTATTTGGGCACCCTTCTGTTCAAGAGGCCCGTTCGTTAAAATCCCTTCTAGATATTTTCTCGGAAGCCTCAGGCACTTCCATAAATGCTGCTAAATCTCAAATTTTCCTTTTTAACACCCTAGCCCCCACTCAAGTCAATATTGCTAACGTTCTGGGTTTTGCTATAGCGTCTCTCCCTGCCAAATATCTAAGTGCCCCTCTAATTGATTCCGCCATCAAACATGCTTCATGGAAAATGCTTCTAGAAAAATTGGACACCCGCCTATATTCCTGGACCTATAGAGCCCTCAACATGGCTAGCAGACTAATACTTATCAAAGTCATCCTTCAATCAATGTCGTTGTACCTATTCTCGGTTCTGGAATTGCCGAAATGGGTGCTCAAACAGATCAAAACTTTGTAGCACAATTTTCTTTAGGGATCCTCAGGGCAGAATCGCAAATGGGCACTAGTTAAATGGAAAACTGTGTGTACCCCCAAGGAGGTAGGAGGTCTTGGCCTATGAGATCCGACTCACAGCAATGCAGTAATGGGATCAAGGATATGGTGGAAATGGATTTATGCTCCACATACACCATGGGCCAAACTCTGGACAGCTAAATATGATAACAATCGACCGATAGAAGACCTTATAAGAATTTCACCAGAAGCAACAGGTTCACTAATATGGAATGTAGCCAAATAGCATAGTGATTTGATACAGCAATATAGTTTTTGGGAGATACGAAAAGGGGGCATGGCTAGATTCTGGGTCGACTCATGGAAACAGAGACCCAAACTAGTCAATATTCTCAGACCTCAAATTATGGAAGATATACTTATTAATTTGGAAGAACAGGTTAAACAACAATGGACCCCTTCAATCAATCATGAATATAGGCAATGGAAGCAAACCGCACAAATCGCTCACCAGGAGCAGGAGGATACACAAGAAGCCCTTAATACAGAACTCAATCACAGGAAGATCAGATACTCAAAGAAACAGGATACTCTCATATGGGGATACACTACAAAAGGAATGTTCACCACCAAAGAGGCTTATACATTGATGAACCCATCTCCAACCCCACCAGACTCAATTTGGAATCACTTATGGTATCCAGGAATATGGCCTAAAGTCTCTACTTTTTTATGGCTCCTCTGCCACAAAAGAATCCTCACTTGGGACAATATAATCAAAATGGGCTTCATTGGGCCATCTCGTTGTCCCAATTGTAATAAAAATGATGAAACCATTCAGCATATCATGGATTCATGCACATTAGAAAACAAACTATGGAAAAAAATCAGCTTTTGATGCAAAAGACAAGGCAGAATCTCAGGGGACATAATCAACACCATTCACAACTGGCCACTGACCCCATACAATAGCACTTTGCTCAATATGCTTTGGCACTTTCTTCCGAGACTTCTCTTATGGATATTTTGGAAGGAATGAAACAAGAGAATTTTTAAGAACCAAAGCACACCTTTGGAAATTATATGGACCAATTTTTGTAACAATCTCCAAGAATCTCTAGCTCTCCATATATGGCAGGAAGAAGATCTCCCCACTCATCCCTTGGAACAGTCCATATGGGAGAATTGGCAACTCCGGATCACTCATACTCCAACTAGTAAAAACAATACAAAAAAAACCCCGGACATCCCAAAACAATGGTCTCCCCCCTCCATGGGACTGATCAAAATGAATTTTTATGGAGCTTCAAAGGGTAATCCGGGAGAACCAGGATATGGAGGTATCTTCAGGGATTCTAGTGGCACTCCACTACTAATATTCTATGGCTCAATTGGTTGGGATACCAAAAAATTTGCTGAATTGGAAGGTTTGTGGCAAGGGCTCTGTTTAGCTCAACAATACAACTACTTTCCCATTGTCATTGAAGGAGATTCACAAATACTCATCAATATGGCTAATCAAATTCTTTGGGGAACTCCGGCTTCTAAAGTAGCAACCAACTGGAGACTTGCAGCCTGTTTATAATTGATTGATAGTTGGTTAAAGATCCACATAGCCATCTACTTCATTAATCTCAAAAGAGATGGCAACAAAGTCGCAGATTTCTTGGAAAATATAGGGGTGGATAGTGAGCACACTCTCAACCATGGATCCCTCAATATTCTCCATGATAATGCTCTCAAACAGGAATTCATCAATCTGGTGCACAAAGACACTGTATTCCTGGATGCGAGTGCACATTAACGAGGTTTGGAAGGATGGTTCTTGGTGGCGACCGGAGAATAACACGTGGACTAGCCATATGGCCACCCACAAGCTCATATGTATGAACATAAATTCTTCCAGCTACGAACGCATTCGTTCATTAACTCTGCACTCCCGCCGATGCTCACTCCATTGTTACAAAATGAACCCGCCGAGCAGGTCTTCTTCTTCATTTCAATCTTGTTTTTTGCAACCCAATTTCTCCTCTCCTGTTTTGCAGGGCTGAAAATGCCCCCTGGTAGCTCAGAGCCGAGCTCTCGAACGCATACCGGGAGGCATTTCACCCTTGGCTGTATTGAGATTACTCCTAGAGCACACTTTTCTCAGAGTCTACACTGTCGCATGTATTTAACCTCAGCTTCTTGGCCTCTTGAGTCTATCTCCCCACCTAAGCCTGAGCATCACTATTCTCGTTCTCGTTCCAGTGCTACTATGCCTCACTTAAGGCATTGAATGCACTGCCACCGCGGCAGCAGCCATAGCAGAGCCATTCGCATACCACCTTCTTCAAACTCTGATACTTCCTCCTCTTCTCAAGGGTATGTCCATGGTCGCTGCCTTGCAACTCGATGCAGGCAAGGCAGAGACCGGTTTGCTAGTTAGAAGCATCCACAATTCAGCTCTCTGTTTCCTCATACTGCTTCTCCATCGCAACCAGCCTCCACTCCTACTACCACAGTCGCTTCGACTCCTCCCTCGCAGGTTGTCCTCTGCCAAACCACTCACTCCGCGAAGTTTCATTACGCATGCACAATGGATAGACCTCACATCACCACCTTAATTACAGTCTCTTTCCGAGAGGAAGTTCTCCGCTTTGATGTCCTCGATGCCCCCAATCTACAGAGTCTTGGTGCTTCTATTGGCAATGAGACAGGGGCTCCCAGTCGCAAAGGTGGTCACAGGGACGACATCACTGGAAAATGTCTTGGGGATGATCATGAAGACGCCAATGCTAACGACGCCATCTGCACTGACGTTCCCACCTGTGCAAAAGAAGGTGTAGAAGCTGGAAGCAGTAAAGATTACAGGTGCTTAATCATGGAGTAACCACCCTCTCCTACAAATGACAAGTAAACACTTTGGTTTTAGCTAGTATATGGTCTTAGGTCCTAATTCATTTGGATCCCTTTTTGTTTTCCTGAATAGTAATGTTTTTTTGAAAATGAAAAAGGATATATGTCTTTTAACTATATTGTTGGTTTCCCCTGCATGGGCGGCAAAAAACCTCTTTCAGGGACTGGTTTCCCAAATATGGGTAGTCTAGTTTCATGTTTTTTTGTTCACTCGTGCCCGGTACTTGGGCCTGCACTGCTAAGGCCTGTGCCTCTATGTATTTTTATATTACATAAATAGAAATAGACTTACCTAGAAAAAATATATATAAGAAATCTAAACCCCCCTATTTTGTACAAAAACCATGAAAAAATACCTTGAAATAAATAAATAAAAATTGGTGATGTTGCATCACCCTTTTTTTATGGTCAAAATTTCAACATTTTTTAGCCATGGCATCTAAACCAAAATCATGATCTTGGAAGACGTTAAAGTTCCAACAATTTTTCACCATGAGATGCAAGATCAAATAACATGACTATTAAAAAATTATAATTCTGACATTTCGCAACCATAGAATTAAAACCAAATATCATGAGTATAAAAAACCTTAGAATTTTAACAATTTTTAAACATGCATTATAAACCAAATATCATAACCAAGAAAACTTTAAAAATTAATGCAAGAAATTTTACCAAGAGCAAATTTTTAAAGAGCTAAAAATATAGCTCTTTTGAGATCTTAGCAGAAAACAGCTTGACCCATTTTCAACAAGACACTAAAATTCAAGATTTTTTTAAACTATAACATATAAAATCACATTTAGTATACACAAACTCATGAAAAACACTTTTGAAAAAATAATATATTATACATTTTTTAAATTTAAAAAAAAATGCAAATCCAAATAAAATTTAAAAATCAATAAAACTTATTAAAACAAAAGACTTCTAAAAAATTTTGAAAACAAATTTAAAAAAGATTTTTTTTAAATTATTTAATATATATATATAATGTATTATTAGTTTATATATATGTATAATAAAATAATATAAAAAAACCAAATATTTTTTAAGAAAATAAATAAATAAAAATTAATAAATTTTAAAATATAAATTAAAAAAAAATAATAATAATAAAACATATATATATATATATATATATTAAAAAACATATTTAATTGCTACTACCATAATAATAATAATAATAATTAAAAAAACAACATAAAAAAACTAAAAATTATGAATAATATATATATATATATATATATATATATATAATTAAAAAAACAACATAAACATAAATTTCAAGTTTCATGTGTGTGGACATCGGCTTGGATCCCAACATTGTCCCTCTGCCCACCGGGTTGGGTTGGATTGCTGGCGATGCAATCTAATGATAGTCTTCCCATGAGTAAAGAGGTGCAGCCTTCAAGTTGGGCATCACCGTCCACATACATAGCCCATACATAGGTTATAAAGTTTTTATTTTTATTTTTTTCGGACTATATATATATAATTTATTTTATATTTTTTAAAATTTAAATATTTATTTTTAATTTATAATTTTAATTTTATTTTTAATTTTTTGAAATTATTATTTTTTTAATTTATATTTTGTTTTTAACTATTTTTAATTATTTATTATATTTTTTTAATTTTTAATTTCTTTTGGAATTGTTTTTTGAAATTTTAAAGAAAACTTATATTAAAATTCTTTATTTTAATGTGTTTCTTTCCTTAAAAAATTATTTTTCCTTTTAGTTTAAAATTAACCATAATAAAATAATATTTTTCAATATTTGTACAATTAAAAAATGGATTTTTTAATTTTGTAAATTGATTTCCCATTTAAAATAAAATAATTTAAATTTTTATCTCAATCTTTTTAATACAAATCATTAAAAAATAATGACAAAAATTATGTATTGTTACTTTTAAATTTGTAGTTGAATTTGTGTTTTTTAGATGGTGTTAATGCTCAAGGTTGTAACATCAATTAATTGGTATTTTTCATCTCAAAGATAAAACCAATATAGACTCATCTCAATTTTGGATCTACCAAATGGCCAGAGAGATCAAATATCTCAAGGTCCAAACCTCTATTTAACTGCAAAACTTTGAGAAAAGTTTGCACCTTGAGAGATTTGATTCCTCCCTATTGTTGGTAGATGAAGCCAAGATGAATCCATGCTAATTTTGAGCAACACACTAATAAAATGTTTTAACATATATATATACCCACATTAAATTTATACATAAACTCCATATTGATAATGAAATAAACTACACATCTCCCTCACAATTGAAAGTGCAAATATAAGAAAAATTGTAATTTTTTTTCTCTCAATATGAAGATGATACTAATAGTAAAATATTTTTACATGTCAAAACTGAAATAAATATCATGTAGTATCATTAATATTATTTTTACATGTCATTTGTCAACTCCATATTAAGTAGTGAAGGAATACATATCTCCCTCATACTAAAAATTTAATCAAATTTCCTTTACTTTCAATTACTGTATCTCTCATAAAGTCTCATGTAAAATTAAGATGGAAATTGAAGTATTTTATTTATGGTCTTTTTTTAGTTTTTAATTTTTTTAATGAAAGCATTATTTTATTATTTTAAATGTAACTTTTTGTTAGTATTTTTAGATTTTTAATGAAAACATTATTTTATTATTTTTAAATGTAACCTCATGTGATAAGTTGTAGAGTGTCTCTCGACGCAATTAAATACAAGTTACACAAATTTGAAAAACACTTAAAAAACAAATATTTGAAAGAAAAAAAGAAATAAGTGTTGGGTTTTAGAGTTTTTAGTGGTCATGATATTTGGTATTTAATGCGATGGTTGGAAAATATTTGAATTTTAACCCTAAAAAAAGTGGTGATGTTGCATCACCACTTTTTCATTTCAGTGTGGTTTTTCATGTCTTTGGCAATCATGATATTTGGTTTTTAATGTCAATATTAAAAAATGTTGAAGTCCTAACCTTAAAATTAAAAAAAGAGTAATAATGTATCACTAATTTTCAAAATCAGCATGAAATTCATGATTTGTTGTGACCTCTAAGAAATGAGAATGTGATAAATTTCTCGTTATGTTGGTAACATTTTTTTGAGCTTATTAAAATATCACAAAAATGATACCTTATATCAAGCATACTACTATCTCTTATTCAAACTAGTTAAACCAAGAAGAAGACACCCTATCAAGTATCCTTTTACCTCTTTTGGGGCTTGTTAAAACAGAATGAAAAAGACACCATCATGCTTAATTATATTCTCTATTGTGTTCGCTAAACTATGAAGGATATACCGACTAATAAAAACAAAGGGGAATGAAATTGCTTTTAATAATTCTATCATTCAAAATGGCAACAGAAATTGCATTTCCTTTCAACATGGTACTTGTTTGCCTAAATAGCTTACAATTGCATTTTAGCTTTCCTAGGAACTGTACCACACATATGAGTCCTTTTACTCGTCATGATGGTTACTCCATCAATCACTATGGAGTGCCTTAATTCCTCCTACTTTGTTATATGATATCACATGGTACTTATTAGTCAATGCTTCCAAGTCACTTTTGTGTCATGCCGATCGGAATCTGGATTAGGGGCAAAAATTTGCCAAAAATTCAAATTTCTCAGAATCACACCAAACTAGAACGATCGGATCAGGCCCGTTTCCAAGAATTTGGTGCAATTAGTTTCACTCAAAACAAAGTCAGTATGAGGAAGTTAGAGCCTGTTGATCACTATGCCAAATAGGGGAATTTAAAAAAAAAAAGGATCAAACATGGTCAAAGGCCAAAAGTTTGGGTTTTCCTCCAGCCGAACGACAATATGACAAGTGCCGAAGTGTGGTTCATTGTGACTTGTTGCAATTTAATTGGTTTTTGATGAACCAATGGGGAGCTAACACATGGCTAGCCCGGAGGCCGCCACGTGCCCCTCCTAAAGGCCAATTTTTTGGGTTAATGTCGAAGTTCAAATTCTGAATTATGGTTCCAAGGTCCAAATATGGTCAGATCCGAATTTTAATATATGGTGAAAGTTCGAATTTGATATGTTATATTTGGATTAAATTTTATACCTATGTAACGGATTTTATTTATATGGTCAAATGCTGAAATTATATTATATATCAAAGGTCTTAATTATCAACATAGTTTCAAAGGTTGGATAAATATTTTGTGGAGAAAAATTATACACACAGGAAGGGCGGAGGTCGGAGCTCAAACCCATACCTCTCGCAAGTGAGCGGACGGGCTTACCACCATACCACAATATGAGACTTAACATATTATGCCCACGACATATATTTGAATTCGTAAGGTTTGACCGGCGGGGGTATGGAGGTGGCTAGCCCCATGGGCCACCCCCCTCCCCACATGACCTTTCCACTACGAGTAGGAGAAGATCATAGTTTAAACATAATGCGCGGGTTAACAACTAATGCAGGTTAATTTAAAACCCTAATGCAATAATTAAGATCTAATCCTATTTTTAAATGGGATTTGGTTAGAGCACGCTTAATGTGCCTAAATGAGTTTATCTCCAAATTAAACTCCATCTTAACTTTAATTAAATCTCGATTAATATGGTGGAGAATTCAGCGGAGCCACCAAATTCGGTGTTGCCCCCAAATTTAGCGGTCCTAAATGGAGTTATCTCTAGATTTAATGGGGTTTCCTAGGCTATAATTGAGGAGACAATAACTTTTGCAAAATTCAACCAAATTGGGCTCAAGAAGAATCATTCCTAGATTATTTGGATACGCTAAGAATGATTTTGTAGGTTGCAAAGGCTTTGGATCACTTCTGAAATTGATTTTTCCACTTTGAAGATTAAAGAAGCCGAGTGCCACCAAGAGGGAAGCCCATGCCTAGATCATCTGAAGACCATTTTTAGAGCTTGAAGAGTCTATTTTGAGGTTTTTGGGTCTTATGAATCCAATGGAGTAGGTTTCAAATCCATTGGTGTGTTGTAGGTGTATTTAATCAAATAATTGACTATTAATCCAAAGAGGGCCTAGCTAGTTGAAGCAGGTCCATGGAGATGTATCCCAGCAAGGGTGAACTCCGTTATAACCTATTGTGTAATGTATTTGTTGTGTTTTATTTATCTGCAATTAATTTTTTTCACATGTGTTTTTAATAGCTAATTAACTCATAAATTTCTCATAAAAGACACTTAAAACTTGACACGTAAACCCCTTCACAATTGGCTAACTTGAGACGATCCTAAACACATTTATTTTATACTAATGAGGGAGCTAGCACAACAAAAATAGTTTTCCCATATTTAGATCAAGTTGGTATCAGAGCATATTTTAGCTCATTTTAGCCAAGGTTAGCTAGAAGAATTAACTATTGGTTTTGAAATTGTGAAAATAGAATTTAACTGTGTGGAAGTTTATGTGTGTGAAGAGAAGGTCAAAGATTGAGAGCTCAATTCTCAAATCACAAAAAAGAATATTTTTATGCATTGCAACTATGATGGAAGCTTCATGAAGCATTGTTTCTAGTCAATCTTCCTTCACAAAATTATTTGATAAAGAGATGTTGCAGAAGATCTACATCATGAATGATATGGTGAAAGAGATGTATGAAGATAAGAGGGAGAGCATTATGCTTCAAGAGAATTTGATTTTCATGAAGGAGGAGAAGCAAGAGCTTCTTGAAAATATGCATGAGATGGAGACTCAGCTCCATATTGCAAATGAAAACCTAGCAAGGATGCATGAGATGTTGACTCAACTCCATGATTCCAAGGAAACTTTAGCCAAGTATGTGCACGAAAAAGAGGTATGCAAATCTAGTTTATCTTCTAATTATTCTCAATATGAATGTGTAGGTTCTTTTGAAAGACACACTAGAGGAATAGGGTCCAAAATATTGATGAAAATGGGCTATAAAGGTAAAGGATTAGGAAAACATGCACAAGACATAGGTTAGCCAATTGTTGTTGAGGAAAGGCCTAGATATTTGGGTCTTGGTTATGGACAACACGATGGAGAATACTCCAAATCCAAGGAGGCACATGAAGGTGTTCCAAGAAGGAATTTCATTTCATGTTAATTACCTCATGCTTGTGAAGATTGTGTTCATGAGCAATGCAAAAGTTTTACACCCACTTTGCAAGAAGATTCTCATAAGCATGTGACTAATGAGAATGGATAACAAGAGGATGTTGAAAGCTCTAAAACCATTGAAGCCATTGTTGGAATTCTGAAGAGAGCCACTACCTCATCAAATTCACCTCCTCATGAAGGAGGAAAAGGTGAATGTGCAAGGTATAAATAGGCTTTAATCAAGTTGCTTATTATGAGAAACATGGAAAATTCTCACATAAGATTTGGAGAAAGTTTGCATGTTCCTTTTGTGGATTGAATAACCATATTGTTTCAAGATGTTGGAAGAATATAGCCATGCACAGGAAGCTTTCTAAACAAAGGAGGAAAAAATTCGTAGGTCCATTGGACAATGAAAACCATGTTGAAGAAAAGATGAAATTGTTTTGCACTCATTGCCATAAGCAAGGTCATCTTGTAGACAAGTGTTGGACTTTGTATCCAGAAAGTCATTCGTGACATTTGAAGAAGGTGGAGAGAGAGATTGACAAGAATGGAAAATGGGATTCCATAATCGATGCAGATCAAGATGATTCACATGAATAAGTGCATCTGAAAGAAGTTCCATTGAAATGGTTTGGTAAGAGATGGTTAGATTCTTTATCCAATTAAGGCCTTGCATGTCTTTTGATATTTGATGCATTTATTTTCCAATTGAATGCATGTTACATGTTTCGCGAGGAAGGTGTTTGAAAAGTAGAGTTATCTTGACTCACTTAGATGCAGCAAATATGGAAATTTGTATATGTTTTTTTCAAATTGAGAGTTAATTTATTGAAGAGGCATGTTTTGTCGACTTATGTTTGGTCGATGAGTTTGTACACCAAGATTTAAGAGTACATGGTGATGTTCACAGGATGTGATATTCATTTCTTTGAAGGAGAAAAGGGATATGTCATCAAGTTATGTTTCTGGCATGATGTGTTTTTCAGATTGATGGTTGTGTTTGTGACAAGGTGTCATAGGATTTTGGGAAGGTCCACTCTTGAGAGAGAGGCTCATGATTATATTTCATTCTCAAATCATGACATGAGCAGCATGTCAATACTAGAGGATGATGGAATAAAAAAGCAAAAAGTGAACAAGATGCCTTTTATCACTGGAAAATTAGACAAGAAAATATGACATTATTAAGTGTCAGGAAGAAGGATTTACAGGGCTGAAGCACATTAGAGAATCTGAAGAATAAAAAAAATCTCTAAGGTCCAGAAGAAAAATCAAATCTCGCACTGAAGAAAACAGAAAATGCGCCTGCACACTTTTATCTGAGCAGTTAGCTTGTCCTCAAAAAGCCACGCAGACTTGAGAGTGGTGGAAGTCATTTTCTGGGACCACAAGGCACACTCCAAGAAATTGATCCCACACTTGAGGCCGCTTAAGGAAAACCACCCAAGCATCTTTATGACCTCAAGGGAGCACACAATGGAATAATGTGGCACAAAATGGAATCATGCTCCTCTCTTGGGTCACTATCCATCAATGTACCAAGAGAGGGAAGGAGAGTTTGAATTCTTATATAAAAGGCCACCAAGAGATGCACAAAGGGAGAACACATTGTTATGCTGGCCAAAATTTCTCCAAGAAATCTAGCAGTGTGTGATCCAGATTAGAGATAGAGGGGATTCAGTTGTTGGCCATCCAACAACTCCAATCCTTCAGAGTAGAGAGAGGGACTTTGCGCCAAGGTAGCTCGGAGGTAAAGAAATCCTTGTAGGGTCTTAGAACTCCATAGTTCTAAGGGCCCCTTAGCAAGTGGGTGAATTTTTCATCCTTTATTCCTAATATCTCTTAATAAGAGGGGACGTAAGCACCACAGTTCGTATTATTGAATTTGTTTGACTCTATTTAGAGATTTTGTGTTATTTTTTTAGTTTAATTTTGTTTTCTTTCTAAGTATGCATCCTATTTCACTATCTAGTTGTTGTTTCAATTTTGTCCAAATTTTCATTTACATTTGTAATTTCACTGAAATA